>BKCH01000234.1:0-273618 GCA_008635985.1 Ficus erecta | reverse complement strand
GATGGACATTGAAATGATTTCACATTGGCGACCACTTGCATCAGTTAAAAATTAAGCAGCCCATAATTTTGTCCAAATTCCACAAAGGCGCAAACCCACATTATAATAATATTATGTTTGAGACATCAAGAGTAAATTTATAGCACAAATATAACTTATGAAAGCATGAACATGATGGTCCAATGATCACCTTGAAACTCCTGATCTATCTTCAATCACTTTATGGGGATTATGTATTGAATGAAAACACGTAAGGCATATACGCTTAAAGTTCTAGTGCATCACACAAGTGCAGGCAATGAAAGAGATGTAACAGATAATCAAAATAATCTTTATCCAAACCATCAAGGAACTGAGGCAGCTTTGACTGCTTGGGAATTGCATTCGCACATTTTGCCAACAAGTTGTCATCTTCAAGCTGCTTGACCCCAACCATGCTCAGGTAGATTGTTTATGCAAAGTCACGGGTTAACAAAAAATAACACTACCCAAAGTGCTTTTTCAGCAACCTCCACAAATACGGAAGACCAGAAAAGTTAAGAGAGTGCAATTCAGCAACCGCCACCAGCAAGGAAGGTAAGATCCGCTGGATGCCCACCAGCAGACGGTAGGGCACCGCGACCGCCGTGAAACGAAGGGGACGCAATCATAAACTTAGCGAAAACCTGCTTGCATTGCTTTCCCCTTCCTATCTTCCTAGCACAAGTTTCTTTCCTTAGAGCCGTGGTGGAATCGATCAAGCTAACAGCCCTTACCGGACCAGTGATTTCTCCTTCCCTCCAATCAAAACTCGAAATCGAAACTGAAAAATATGAACCGTAAATGCTTCAAGATTCATGATATAAAAAAGGGAAAATCACCATCAAATCTAACATTAATACACAGGATTTCAAACCTAACTTTTGTCTATTAATGCAAGAAAATATAAATAATTAAAATGTGGATACTCGAAAATTAGCATAATCTAAGAAATTTGATCAAACCTTTCCTTTGCCACAATTGTCCCCCTGATTCCGTTGCTCAGCAAAATTTTTGCACCTGCAAATTTCCAACAGTAAAGAACTACTGAATCGAAAATCAATGTTTAATTCGCTATCGCGGAAATCAAAAGGGAGCAAAAATCAATCCCTAAAGCTCAATTTTTAAAAATAACATTACGACAAATCCTGTTTGGAAGCAGGGAAAACTGGCGAGAAACGAGAACTAAACAGGAGTCGTGAGGAAGTCGAATTAAAGAGAAGATTTTGAATATGCGAAATTACCTTTTTTCCTTGGAGGATTTTCTCGCTCGTCAAACAGAAGAAGATTTTCTTGGGACTTTCTCTTTTTTTTTTTCCTTTTTTTTTTTTTTTTTTTTGGGTGCTCTTTGATTGTGGCGACTTGTATTGACCTTCGTCGACAAAAGTTCTGAAATACGACGTGCAAAATTTTGAACCAATCAGAACTCGACACGTGTATCCGCAAAATCGTTTGCCCGAAGCTCGCTCTCTGGATTCTTGGTCCATGTCTATTTATTTGCTTTTGCTTTTGCTTTTCTTTTGCATTTGTTTTTTAATTTTTTGTTAATTTAATTCCATTTCTAATCCCAAATTTGATATCAAATTTCATTTCCAGCTCTAATTGTTAAAACGTCTCGAAACAAGAGGTTATCTTATGGGAACTTGTTATGAGAGGTTTTAAAATAAACAACCAAAATATGATTCGATTTATCATTTAAGGACTATAACTAATATTAACCCTTTTTCCTGTTCTATTCTCAGAAAGCATGTTCATTTTTCATATGAGAACTAAAAAATAAAGTAAATTGAGTGAATGAATGGTGCACAGCCTGAAGAGAAAATAAATATAAACATTGAAAATTTTATTTTATAATTAACAAGATTTTTATAGAATAATTAACAAGAAAATTAAAAAGTTATAAGCAAATGAATAAACCATTAAACTTGAACTCTTGTATTTACCATCTTTTATTTTATCAAAATATGAATTGAAAATCATCATATTTTTCTCAAAATCTTTACAATTAATACATGAGATAAAAATCCAATTGTTATTTATTAAGAAGAATAATAATAACAATAATAATAACAACTCTAATGTACAGCAGCCGGCCCTAGGAAACAAGAAAAAGAGAAAGGAGAGAGAGTGAGTCGGTCGGGTTCCAGGATCGCTTCCGGGTACGTCGTTGGACTTTCGGCCTTAAAAATTGGTCATTGGGCTCTTATCAGTATGAGTTTTTTTTTATGGTGGTGATTGTATTTGGCAGGATGCCTTCATTGGAGCGGATCTAATGTTATTTAGATGATGGTTTTCGAAAGGTTTAAAGGCATTTTGTGACGCTTTTCTCATCTAGTGATTGTACTCTTTTGAGGTTTTTTTCTAAACAGTGGTGAGTTTCTTGTGGAGGTAGTGGTTGTAGCTCCAGATACTGATGGTGGTAGAGCGTGTATTTTATATTTTGTTGTTTGAAGGCATCTCGTCGGCTTCGTCGCTTGTCCCCCAAAGCATTCCTCCTACTCCGATGGTCCTCTTGTCGGCTGCACTTTCTCTGAAGGCTTGCGACGATCGTGCTTTAGTCTTTAGTTTTTTATGTTTTAGTCTAATAAAGGCATTGATATTTCCGCCATATAGTTTTAATATTTTCATTGTAATAATGAGATGGTTCTCCCATAGTTTGACTTTGTTTTTGGTCCACTAAATTTAGGTATTGGCGAGTTAGAAGTTCCACTAGCCATGAGTCTTAGCGGAGATGTTTGTGGCCTTGGTGTTACATGTTACATGCTCTTAATGGATGGAAAGCTTCCATCGATTGTAGTGGTTTCAAAAAAGCTTTATGCGTGCTCAAATTGATATGTCGAGGAATTTTCCTTATATCAGATTTTGTCATGTATCGTTTTCCTTGTGCTTCATCAGATTTTACTGATAGAACCGATTTTTATTTAGTGCTTTATATTGTGTATCTTAAGCTCATCCGCATTATGTTTGGTGTCTATAAGACCTTTTAATTGAATGAATTTAATAATAATAATAATAATAATAATGTAGCTATTTATGGGAGAATCCTAGTAAGAAAATGAATTATGTTATATAGCATATAGCATATCTTACAAGAACCATTGAAAATTATAGCAGGATTTTAAAAACATAATAAATTATAGGATAAGTCTGTGGTAGAGAGAGGGTCTCTACCGGTACATACCTTTTTTAAGCCGTTGAGATTTAATCAAATGGTTGAAACGTTATTGGTGTATCATATTTATCATATACCTTACCTCACGTTATCCTTTTCACCCAAAGTCTTCTCCATCGCCGGCGACGGACGCCGGCGACCCCACCCCCGATGCCGGCGACCCCACCTCCGGCCTCTCACCACCTGCCCCAGACCCGGCCGCGGCGACCCCCTTTCTCTTTCTTCTCTTCTCTCTTTCTTCCCCTCTCTCTTCCCCTTTCTTTCTCTTCTCCTCTCCCGCGGCGACCCACCTCCGGCACCCCCCACCACCGGCCCCGCTGGCCCCCAGCCCGCCCCCCGGCCCCCCCCACCCTGCCCGGCGGCCCCCTCCCCCGGCCTCCCCACCCCCTGCCTCCCCCTCTCTCTCTTCCCGACCCTCAGCCCCCCCACCCCTGGCCGCTCGGCCCCCCCCATCCCACCCCCACCGCGACTCCCCCTCTCTTTCTCTCTCTCTTCTCACGTCGGGGGTGGTGTGGGGGGCCGGGGCTGGGGTAGGGTAGAGAGAGAGAGGGGGTGGGGAGGCCAGGGGAGGGGGCCGCCGGGCAGGGTGGGGGGGCCGGGGGGCGGGCTGGGGGCTGGCGGGGCCGATGGTGGGGGGGTGCCGGAGGTGGGTCGTCGCGGGAGAGGAGAAGAGAGAGAAAGGGGAAGAGAGAGGGGAAGAGAGAGAGAAGAGAAGAGAGAGAAAGGGGGTCGCCGGTCGGTCGGGGCTGGGGCCGGTGGTGGGAGGCCGGAGGTGGGATTCTAGCGTCGGGGGTGGGTCGCTGGCGTCCGTCGCCGGCAGCGAGAAGGTCGCCGACGACGGAGAAGACTTGGGGTGAGAAAGATTATATGAGGTAAGGTATATAACAAATATGGTACACCAACAACATTTCAACCGTTCGATTAAATCTCAACGGTTTAAAAAGAGACTCTACCGGTAGAGTCATTTGGGAGAGGCTCTAACACAGCCTCTCCCTAAATTATAACATATTTTTATTTCTTTTTTTCAAAATAATTATTTATTTCCAATTCTATCCCTCTGCAATATTGCTCTCCACTACTCTCTTTACACAGACCCGACGGCGACGGAGGATCTCGACGACACGACGGCAATTGCAGCTGCGTTGGTGGATTTCCCGATGGCGGTGGAGGATCTAGGTAATGCAACGGGAGGTTGCAATCGTGCTTTGACCACTGAGTTCTTGTGAACTCGTGAGTCACGACAAAGACGGTGACGGAGGATCTCGACGACGCAATGACAATTGCTGTTGCGCTAGTGGATTTCGCGATGGCAGTAGAGGATCTCAGTGATGCGACGGAGGTTGCAATCACGCTCTGACCACTGAAATCTAGTGAACTCGTGAGTCACGGCAAAGACGGCAACGGCGCGATGAAGATTTCTGCAGTGATGGTGGGACGAAGCTTTCCACAGTGATGGCAAGACGACGATCTCAGATCTACGATAGTGAACAGACACAATGCTACGCTTGGGGTGGGAGCTTTGTCGACGAGTTCGAGTGGGCGATCTCTGTCGGGATCGAGAGCTATGTCGGCGAGTTCGGGTGGGCGATCCCCATCTCTGTCGTGATTGATAGCAAGATCTATTAATGTCTCCAGTGCTAGCGATCTCTTCCGAGTTTTGACAATGCCGTCAATGTCAACTCTAGATCTAGATCTAGGATTCTTTTAGAAAATTTTGAAACTGTAGAGTTATTTCTACAATTTGGCATAGAATAATTATTAATTAATAAAATAGGCAATTTTTTAAGGAATTAAATGAAACGAATATATATAAAGTAAATAATTGTTAATCCATGTAAATCTTTACATGTGTTTGGACGCATAATCCAAATCTTAGAATCACAATTTAATTTTTGTATTTCTCCCTCAATTTCACTATTCACACGATTTTATAACTCAAACTTTATAGTTCATAACTTTGTATGGACAAGTCCAAATGAGATGATTTTTTAAAAAAAAAATTATATTAAATTTCGAAACAAACGAAAAAAACTCAATATATATATATATATATATTTTTTAACACATTTCAAGTTTTTACATTTTTTAACTCAAGCAATTCAAACGTCTCGATAAACACACAAAAGATCCAAACTCAAATTCTATAATCCAAACTTTAACATCAAACGCATGCTTTGTATTTATTAAATCATATATAAGTGAAGTACTGGATTTAGTAAAATTGTAAATAATGGGATTTACTTACATATTACTATGATATTATAAATACTATTTATATATTCATATTGGATTTCCATATTAATAATCGGATTTCTGTGTTAATAATTGGATTTACCTTATTAATATTAAATTTATTTTTTCTAAACAATTAGATTTATAGATTTTCATCTATTCTACTTAGTAAATTCATTTTATTTTACTTTGTAAATCTATTTATTTACTGATAAATATTTGAATTTAATAATTGAAATAAAATGGATTTTCCAAGTAAATATTGAAATTATTATTTTCAAATCAAATAAATATCATTATTTATCGGTAAATAACATGTTTACTGTTTTTTATTATAATATTAGATAAGTATTGGATTTACAACAAAGTAAATATCAGATTTATTAATAAATAATAATATTTACTAATAAATATTAGTACATATTAACATCGTAAAATTTTACAAATATTATGTAAATAGAATAAATATAAATATTTACTAGTAAATCTGCGTATTTACTAATAAACTTAATATACATTAACTAACTAAATTGAAGTAATTAATGGGACTTAATTCGTTTAATGCTAGTTTTTATCTTTGTAAATACAAAACTTAACAAAGATACTAAAATAAATGACGGTGTATATACAAGATTTACAGCTAAATAAATGGATTTATCAATATTTACTGGTAAATATTCAAATTTACTAAAAAAATACCAAATTTACTACTAAAATTATCTCAACGTATATATTATAATTCCAAGTAAAATTATTTACTAATTGGGAATAATGTGATTTTTAAGTAGTATTGGTTTTACAAATTATTTGTATTTATTTTTGGATAATTTTATTATATTAATTGATAATTTTTTATAATATCATATTTTCAAGTTAATAGGAAGATTGACAGGTAATTTTTTTTTTCTTTAATTCCTTTAAGTTGTAAATCCTACATTCTACAAGGAAATAAAATATATTTACAAGAAATAGTTAATAAGCAATATATTTACGTATTTATCAATTCATAGTAAATAATGATTTTTTTTTTTACAAAGTAAATAATGATATTTACTAATGTGTATATGACATTTCTTTAATTACAAAATAAAGCTCAGCTTATTGAAAATCCTACAACTATCCCAGACATGAAAACCCTAGATCTAATCCCAAATCCAAAATAGGCGCCGCCGGAATGAGGAAATCGGCTGCTGGAGAAATCTTGCTCACGACAACAATTTCACCAGTGAGGAGGAAGGGTGGCAGCGCGACCGTGACCCAATGATGATGGATGGTCCCATTGCTAGTGGCAAGGAGGAAGGATCACGTCGATCTAGTAAGGACGGTTTGACACAATGCGCGTTGAGGACTCGAGATCTCCCACCGGCGACTAAAAGATGCGACGCTAGATGACGAGACGCGACAGTGATTTCCTGCTTCATTAACGGTGACTCGCGATTCTCCCAACGACGACGACAGTGGAACCTGACAGTGATGGCGGCATTTCGTCAATGGTACTGATTCATCGACGGTGCTTCATCATAGATGGCGACGACGACCGGAACAGCGAGAAGAAGCAGAGGAGAAAGTGTGGGATTTGGAAGAAAGGGGATCTTTTGCAAATATAAGCCACAAATGAACGGCCATTGCACATATAACCTCCATTGTTATTGCTTTTTTATTTTTATTTTTTTTAATTCAATTTTTAAACAAAAAGACCAAAGGGTCCTTCGGCTAACTTCAATTAAAAAAAAACAAACAAACAATCCCCTGCCTTCTCCCTCCCTCGCCCAAACGAAAAAAAAAAAAAAAACCCCCCCCCTGCTGCTAACGGCCAGTCAAAATCCCTAATCCCCCAAATTTGCCTTGCCTTCTCCCTCGCTCCCTCGCCCAAACAAAAAGAAAAGCTGCTAACGGCTAACTCACTCCTCGCATTCTCCCTCGCCGAAGAACCCCCCCACTGCTCCCCAAATCGCCTGCTCCTTCGCCTTCTCCCTCGTTCCCTCGCCCAAACAAAAAGAACCGCTAACGGCTAACTCACTCGGCATTCTCCCTCGCCGAACCCCCCCACTGCTCCTTCGCCCAACCCCCTGCTAAACTCACTCTCACGTTCCAATCGAGAGCGCCTCAACAGCAGTACCACCACCAGCAACAACAGCAGCAGCAGTGGACTCGAGGTGTGCATTTCTTCAAGACTAGATGTGGTTTTTCTTTTGTGTAGTGGACTCGAGCTTTAATGTTGAAAAAGTTTCATTGTTGGCATTTTTTTGCTCTTTAACTTGAGTAGATTACATATAATGTGAAGAAGAAAGAGAACTACATGTAATCTTATTTTCCTGATGCTTTGCTTTGTATCAAACTTCGTGGAATCAGAATGCTTTTTTTGGGTGTCATTTGTGCCATTGTGCCATTGATTTTGATAAATTTGTTGTTTGCTGTAGATATACACTATTGAGTTCAACACTTTTTGATCAAGCTTTTGTACGTGTTGTATATATTTGCACTTATTCATCAATGTTGTTAACTTGTATATATAATTATTCTCTTCTTTATGGATACTGTAATAACCTGTTTTGATTAAGGGGAGGTTGCTCCCGTGTGGCATTTGCCCCCGAAAAAGGATAAGACGAAGTCTTGTTTATCTCATCAGTTTCACTAAGTATTTAATTGTATATAGAAATAGTATCTTAAAGTTATTCACTAAGTATTTAAAATGTATATAGAAATAGTATCTCATCAGTTTCACCAAGACATAACCTGTTTTTTTTGTTTTTTGTTTTTTGTTTTTTGTTTTTTGGGGGAAATGAAGCCCTTCCTATTGATTGCTTAAGGTTTGATTGATAACATGATTACTATGTTCGTTTTCGGAAGATCTGTTTTTCCATGCCAATTTTCAGGTTGATTTATAGGTCTTGTGTGTGAATTTGAGAAAATGATTTTTTTTTGCAGGTTTAAGCAAAAATTTGTATAAGCAAAAATGTCTGTCACCTGCTTTTTGATGTGCTATGGTCCAGAATGTATAAGCAAGAATGTTTGCAGAAAATGATTAATGTTTTTATGTAAATTGAATTGCTAAATGATTTCCAATTTCTAGCATCAACTTATACACGACATAGTTTAATAAGATTTACTCTTTTGATTGGTGAGCATCCAACAAAATGAAATTCTGTTTCAGAGGGGTTAGGGTATCCTATGGAAAGAGGTTCTTGGGATGTGGTCAAAGATGTCTATGGCAACAGACAGAGGAAGATAAGACCATATCATTAACTAAATTTGTTGTTGCCATTAAAGTTGAGTTGTACTAGCCCTCGATACGACAATTTCCCCAATTCTTGGCTAAAACTTTCTATTGCTAAGATTTAGTCATATACAGGTATCTCGACGAAGCAAAACTAGCTTGTTAGTACTAATGGAAAGCTAACCTTGAATAGTTCTTGCAAAATGTATATCAACTATATAACTTTCACCTTGAATTTATTAAATATCAAAGCATACAGGTGAACCGAAACATATACATATATTGTACATATAACAAGACACACCTTAAAAAAAAAAAAAAGGTTAAGATGACCTCGACCATAGGCCATATTGGATCATAAATCCAGACTTCAACAAACCACTTGTATAGGCTGAAAGGTATAAGTTACAGAGGGACCAGAGAAACTGCTAGGCCTAGTGGCACTAGCTAAAACTTTGTTATGTTTTGTTGGCTGCTCTTTACATGGAATGTACTCTAAAAATGGTAGTTATTTGTTGGTTTTGTCATTTGTGTGTGATATGGTTTTCTTCCTTTAAAGATTATGTTCGTTCTGACAGAAAATATGTATACTTAAATTTGTTTTATCATTTTCGTTTCCAGCTATGACACGAAGCTGGACGTCATCGGCGATGGACTCAGAAAATGACTCTGAAGGAGTCAGTAGGACCAATTCCCAACAGGATGGCAACACGTCACCTCAATCGACTTCAGTCTCAATACCAAGGGTAAGTTATCATTGGAAGATAAAGCAATCAAGGTTTTTTATTTATTTATTTTTTTTTTTTGCACGTTCAAAACAATTGCATTGGTTAACAAGATAAAGCAAACAATTACATTTATTTATATTTGATTTTATGTAAATGTAGGTTTTGGATCTCCCATCACCCAAATTGATATTGAATCTGGATCAAGTCAATTTCAAAAGCAAAATTACCATCAAGCACTTATTGATGGATGCTGTCGATACTGTGGTGAAAGCCTTACAGGACCACCCTAATGGCATAGAGTGGTTTAAGAACTCCCAATTTGGCCACCTATTCGATATTACAGACCACATCAAAATAACTTTAACCCCGTTATGAATGTTATTGTCCCGAGCAGTGGTTACACAAAAGAGATATGAGATGTGGTTTGTTTTGAATGGCATCCCCATTAGGTACTCGCTCATGGAGCATGCACTTATAATTGGCCTAAATTGTTCTGCTTATCCCGAATATTCTTGTCATTCAGGAGACGAATTTAGAAACAGGGTCTTTGGCGGAAAGAAAAAGATCACGCAAAATGATATTAAGGACTACTTGGAAGGTATGGTCATCCCTCCCGAGGAGAATGAGAGGAACAGAAGGAGGCGCGAAAGAGAAAAAGAGAGAGCGGTCCTTATAAATGATAAGTTGAAGTTGGCTGTTCTCTACTTTTTGTGTGCGGTCCTCCGTGGTCCAGAAAGACCTAATCACCAAGTTGATGACAGCATGTTTAAAATGATTGAAGACCTGGATTGGTGTGCCAATTACCCATGGGGAAGAAAGTCATACCAATTTTTGATGACTCAGGTCCAGAAGTTAGACATACGAGCAAAATGTGAAGTCGCTCGTGAGAAAACTTTGGCAAGATGGAGTAATCATGCGTTCATACTACCATTGATGGTATGTAAATTATGTTTTATTGTTGATTCTTACGCTTCATTTGTTTTAAAATGTTTGCAATCTAATATTTATTATTGCTCATTATTATAGCTTCTACCATTTGAGTGTATTCCTGCCCTGACTCCAACGTATGCTGAGCTAAGAGACGATGTGCAAGGACCGGTGCCAAGAATTTGTCGATGGAAAACAAAGTTTCATCGACAACAGGCTCCATCTTTGGAACAAATTCTTCGTGCAGTTGGAGACAGCACGGTTGGTCTTTTGTTTTGTTTTATTTTATATTATGTAGATACGTCTTTATTTCTCGGTTACTAATTTGAAGTTCGTAAATTACAGAACATAAATAGCATACTTGTCCCAACCTTGGCGGAGCAGAAAGCCAACCACATGATTGGGTTTGTTCCTTTTCATGAGGATTCCGACGCCATTGTGGACAATTGGGCAACCATTCTAGAGTCGAGAAGAAGCATATTTTGGGAAGAGTTATTATATGCTGATCTAGAAGGCCGACGCAACTTCCTTGGAACTGAGAGAGTTCAAGGAAGAGATATAGAGAATCCTGAAGATATCATACATGAGTAGCATACAAGTCAAGAGGGCGCCGCTGCTGCAGAGCAAACCAGGCATCTATCGTCAACCCCTACTGTCAACGAGTCGATACCTCCACAAGCTAGCTCTCATGCTGACAATTCGATGGTGCTACGTGAGCTTCAAGCTTTAAAGCAGCAAACAATAGAGAAGATGTCCATTTTTCAGCAAACAATAGAGAAGATGTCCATCGACCATGAATCTCGATTTTTACAATTAGAGAGATTGATAACCGAGACTGGTAATCGCGTTGATATGCTGACAAACATTGTGTCAAGATTTGTTCAGCAACAATCAGAGACTTGGAAAAGTGGAAATCGAGATGAGAGCAGTGGAGGTATAGGTGATAATAGTAGAGGTGTTGATGTTAGGCTTAATGCCGGTGGTGATAATGAGGCTCATGATGATATATATGCACAGACAGATGTTGGTTTTGGAACTGAAATCAGTGCAGAAAGAGACATGGAAGATTCTCCCCTCAATGAAATCTTTTATCAGACTCCGACTTGTTCGAGTGATAAGGATTGTGAGGAAGTAACTGTAATCTAAAGTTTAAATGAAGGGTTTGAAGTTCATAATATATATAGATATATATATTTATTTATATATATTCTGTTTACTTAATTAAATGAAATTTCAGTTTTCTTACAATTCTGAAATTACAAATTTCATTGCGACACATATTTTACGTCTTTTTTTTTCCACCCTACAAAATTCTACACCATTTGATTGGTTAATTTTTGAAGCTTAAACTTGGACAATTTTGATTTCCATTCAAGTACAAGGAGGAGGAAGAACAAAAAGTGGGAAAAAAAAAAGGGTAAAAATTCCAAAAAAACGTTTGCAACAAGTATTTCGGACCAGGTTTTCTGGACCGGTCCGTACCGGCACCAGTCTTGACCGGTCCGGAAAAATAGTGAGGAAATTTCCTCGCTTTTTCGGACCGGGTTTTCCGGACCGGTCCGGACCGGCACCGGTCTTGACCGGTCCGGAAAAACAGATAGAAAATTTCCTAGCTTTTTCGGACCGGGTTTTACGGACCGGTCCGGACCAGCACCAGTCTTGACCGGTCCGGAAAAACAGTGAGAAAATTTCCTCGCTTTTTCGGACCGGTCCAAACCGAATCCGGTCTGGACCGGTCCGGAAAAACATCAAGCAAATTTGCTCGTTTTTTCGGACAAGGAGCGAGCAAATTTGCTCGCTTTTCCGGACCGGGCCGGGTTGTCCGGACCGAAGAATACGTCGGTCTGGAGAAAATTTTTTCGGTCATGCCTGTTCGTAAAACCCAAGAAGGTGTTGTGATCAAAAAAACAAAATTGAACACCCCGGTCGGGAGAAATTATTTCCTGACCGGTCAGAAAAATTAAAAAAAAAAAAACAAAAGTAATACTTTGGTTTGGTGAACGAAAATACAAAGAATATGACACCGGTCCGGATAAATCAATCAGTAATTGACTTTCAAATTAGTGATTGACACAATTTAATATTATTATAATTTTGTAAAGTGATATCAAAAAGTCGTGAAGTCATAAGTAATATTTTCAATTTATACTACGTCATATTAGGTAAGCGAGAAGATTGGTCTATTCTTTCACTAAAAATAATACATGAGTTACGAGCATAAAACCGATATTTTCATTTTGATAACTTTCATTAATTGACTATACAATCAAGCTGTTTGGCTCCATAATGGCGAGTGGACCGAGAGGAACGGTTAAGCCAGCCAAGTATTTTTTTTGTTTCTTTGTCTAATTGGTTATCAGTCTTTGCGATATTAAAAATCGTAACGGATCGGAGAAACCAAAAAAGAACACCCCGAATCGGATAAAACTTTTCCGGACCAGCATGACCGGTCCGGAAAACCATAAAAGTATTTTCTTTTCGTTGGTGTGGTGATCGAGAAACCAAAAAAGAACACCCTGGATCGGATAAAACTTTTCCGGACCGGTCTGAAAAACCAGAAATGTATTTCTTTGGTGTGGTGATCGTGAAAGAAAAAAGAACACCCCGGATCGGATAAAACTTTTCCGGACCGGCAGCCGGTCCTGAAGACTAGAAGAGTATTTTCCGGACCGGATAAAACTTTTCCGGACCGGCATGCCGGCCCGGAAAACCAGAAAAGTATGTTTTTGGTGTGCTGATCGAGAAACCAAAAAAGAACACCCTGGATAGAATAAAACTTTTTCGGACCGGTCCGAAAAACCAGAAAAGTATTTCTTTGGTGTGGTGATCATGAAACAAAAAAGAACACCCCGGATCGGATAAAACTTTTCTGGACCGACATGCCGGTCCGGAAAACTAGAAGAGTATTTTCCGGACCGGCATGACCGGCATGCCGGCCCGGTAAATCAGAAAAGTATGTTTTTGGTGTGGTGATCGAGAAACCAAAAAGAACACCCTGGATCGGATAAAACTTTTCCGGACCGGTCCGAAAAACCAGAAAAGTATTTCTTTGGTGTGGTGATCGTGAAACAAAAAAGAACACCTCGGATCGGATAAAACTTTTCCGGACCGACATGCCGGTCCGGAAAACTAGAAAAGTATTTTTCGGACCGGATAAAAATTTTCCGGACCGGCATGACCGGCATGCCGGTCCGGAAAATCAGAAAAATATGTTTTTGGTGTGGTGATCAAGAAACCAAAAAAGAACACCCCGGATCGGATAAAACTTTTCCGGACCGGATAAAACTTTTTCGAACCGGCATGCCGGTCCGGAAAACCAGAAAAGTATGTTTTTGGTGTGGTGATCGAGAAACCAAAAAAGAACACCCCGGATCGGATAAAACTTTTCTGCCGGTCCGGAAAGCTAGAAAAGTATTTTTCGGACCGGATAAAACTTTTCCGGACCGGCATGACCAGCATGCCGGTCCGGAAAACCAGAAAAGTATGTTTTTGGTGTGGTGATCGAGAAACCAAAAAAGAACACCCCAGATCGGATAAAACTTTTCCGGACCGGCAAGCTAGAAAAGTATTTTCCGGACCGGATAAAACTTTTCCGGACCGGCATGACCGGCATGCCGGTCCGGAAAACCAGAAAAGTATGTTTTTGGTGTGGTGATCGAGAAACCAAAAAAGAACACCCCGGATCGGATAAAACTTTTCCGGACCGGTCCGAAAAACTAGAAAAGTATTTCTTTGGTGTGGTGATCGAGAAACCAAAAAGATAACTCCGGTCCGGAGAAAAATGGATCGGACCGGCATTACCGCCAAAAAACATGTTGAATTATTTTAATCAAACACCAACACTAAGGATCCTGTAAAAAACAATTAAAATGATTTCAGCGACTATAATATCCAAAATACAGTTTATCACTACAAACATAATTCAACTACTAATATAAGAGATGTAGTCCAAAATCTTTAGTAAAAGTTAAAAATAAAACCACGATCATACAACATGAAAATCTCCTTCGATCAAATACATTCAAATGGGGGTTGTAAATTCTGGGCTCTCACGAGAAGTTGCTTGACATGATCGCTTGTTTTTGCCTTTCCGATATTCTCCAATAGAAGGAAATCTGGTTTGTTGAAGCCTCCCACGTTTTTTTGTGAAATCAGGAGGCAATACCTTCTCACTCCTTATGTCATCCGGGATAACCCACTCTGATGAGCTCGGGACGGGATAAATGGTTCGGACATAAGCCAATGCCCATGCCTCCTTTAAATAGTATTTTGAGCATAAATCATGCATTTTGTCCTTACCCCCTGGGAATGCTGTAAGGGCATGGACACAAGGAATTTTGTCAATATCAAATACTTTACATGTGCAGGTTCCCCTTCCAAGATCAACCAAAAAACTGCCATTCGATCATGTGACATAGTACTCCAGTGTAATACTGTTTAGTTCTTTCACCGTCAAGATTGTGGACTCTTTGTATCTTGTATGCAATGTTTTCTCCACCATTGGAGTTAAGTATTGTGACGAAGATCCAAGACTCGACTCCTTACGGTGATTGTTGAACCATTCAGAGATTTTCTCTACAATTGAATCAATCAAGGGCAACAAAGGATATGCTCTTGCCTTCTTTAACACACTGTTAATACTCTCGGCACCATTGGTAGTCAGGATATTGTAACGTGATCCTGTGAAGTGACACCTAGCCCATTTTCTGACATCTACATGATCATCAAGATATTCTGCGGCGGCAGGATATCTATTCTTTAGGTCATCATAGAGTCGGTTGAACTCGTGCTCAGAGTATGCCGCAGCGACTTTCATGAAAATACTTGC
Source organism: Ficus erecta (assembly GCA_008635985.1). NCBI lineage: Eukaryota > Viridiplantae > Streptophyta > Magnoliopsida > Rosales > Moraceae > Ficus > Ficus erecta. The sequence goes on along the minus strand of BKCH01000234.1, from coordinate 258,496 downwards.
GACGGTATCTTTAATCTTGACCTGACCTATACCGTTTCCGGCTCTAACTCGAGATCCTCGGTGAACACGTGATTTGATATTCTGAGAGAGGTGCCATGCACAAAACCCATAGTGAGACTTTTTATATATCTTTTCAACGGCATTGCGGATGCTTTGGTGCCTATCGGAAATTATGACCAGCTCTTCGTCATCGGGTATGAGCTCCTCAAGTTTCGTCATGAACCAGTTCCATGAGTTGTCATTCTTCGAGTCAACCACTCCCCAAGCAAGAGGATATTGATGGTAGTTGCCATCTTCGGCGGTGGCGATGATCATTGTTCCTTTGTATTTTGTCTTCAAAAACGTTCCATCAACCGCAATTACCTTTCTCATTGCTTTAAATCCCTCGATGCACGCGCCCAATGCAATGAAAAGGTACTTGAACCTTTGATCTTTGTCTACTTCCAAGTGTGTGACCGTGCCGGAGTTCATTAACTTTATCATGTGCAAGTAGCTAAGAAGAATATCGAAACTGACCTCTGGTGCACCCCTAACATCACTTGCTGCTTTTCGTTTGCCCCTCCAAGCTTTGAAGTAAGATATTGACACGCCACGATTTTTCATCATGTCTATCACTCTCTTCGGGGTAGGTGTCTCAAGCTGGCCTGGAAACTCCTTTTTTAACATATCTGAAACTAAATCTGCAGTTGCTTGTCTATTTCTTTTATCCACCGAACTAGCAGAGCAGGTATGAGTGTTGTAATATGTTCGGAGAGAAAAACGATCTGAGTTCGTGATCCTCACAGCTCGTAATGCCCGCTTGCAATCTAGGACTGTACATTTCACCACAAACAACTTTGTCGTTGACTTGACTATTTTATAATCAAAACAAGCTTTCAACGAAGCATCGATTATCAAATTCTTCACCTCGTTCTTGCTTTCAAATTCCTGACCAACTGCAATACCCATACCATCATCGAAACTAAAAGACACAGAACTGTCATCTATAGCTAATGGTTCACAATGATCCATTACCGGGTCTACTTCTACGCATGAACGTTGTCGTTTTGGAGTTGGGGCAGATGCCGTTGTCTCCTGATTAGGGCGTTCCTCCAAGGTAGGCACGTCTAAAACATCACCTTCGTGGCCTGGTGTAGAAGCAGCATCATAGACCCTTGGTGGCTCCATGTTAACGTCGAAGTACTCATCTTGAATATTTCCATCATTTTCCACATTGCATCCTCCATCTCCTTCAACTTCAAGACAGTCTTTATCATTGTTATCACTACTTTCAACCTTTTTCATGAGCTCAACGTGCAACATACTTCTACGGTGTGTCGTTTTACAAAAGTCTAAAAGATAACACTTAGCATCAAAATCATCCAAAATGCTTTTAGGGACTAACGATATTGTACACAAAGAAATGTAACTTATTTTTAATTCTGTACTTTTTTGGTCCACATGAAGCCTTTTAGATATGCAGTCAATAACTTCAGAATATTTCACCTTATCTGGATCATCTACTAATATTATGCTCTTGATTTCCTTATTCCTTCTGCACCATTCATATGACCCGTCATCTTTCTCCTTCCATTCTCCATCATATTGAAAATATATGACAATCTCGCTCATTTTCCTTCAAAATAAAAATAAGAAAAAAAAATTTGTTATGAAAGAATTAAAAAAAATTAATGAAAAAACTCTAACAACATCGTCACTCGCGGTTTTTCCGGACCGTCCGGACCGGGATCGGTCAGGCCGGTCTGAAAAACCCGATCAGGAAAAGAGAACAAATTTGCTCGCTGTTTTTCCAGACCGGTCCGGACCGGTCTCGGTCTGAAACGGTCCGAAAAACCCAGTCTGGAAATGCAAGCAAATTTGCTCGCTGTTTTTCCGGACCGGTCCCGGTCTGGAACGATCCGGAAAACCCGGTCTGGAAATGCAAGCAAATTTGCTCGCTGTTTTTCCAGACCGGTCCGGATCGGTATGGAAAATCGCGATTTAGTAGTTTGCAAATTTACAGATTTTACAAGCCGAAAATTAGTGAGCAATAGGTTGAATCATTGTTGTTTTTCTATATTAAGCTCCCAAACTATGAATGCCCAACCCTTAAACAACTTCAAAAACGATTTCAATAAAAAAATTTGAGGATTTGAGATGAACTTACCAAAATTTTAGAGATTTAAAACTTTTTGTACTTTCTCTCCTCTCCTTGTGGCTGGAAATCGATGCTCGGAATGTGAAAAAGATGCAAAATGTTAATAAGGATGGTCGTTTTGGAGGGGGATGATGGAGATGAAAAATGATGGTAGTTGAGAGGGTGAAGGAGACGTAACTGATGAGAAAGAACAAATGGGTTTCTTCAGTTTTTTTTTTTTTTTTTTTTTAACAGAAGTAGTCTTTCTTATTTTATTTTTCTTTTATTTTTATTTTTTACTTGTAAAAGGGTATTTTGGAGAAAACTAAATATTCATTAATACATGAGGTCAGCCTTGCAAACTTTTCTCTTTGAGGTCTAGTGATGCAACATCATCCCCATTTTAATCCCATATCTGCAAAGTCCCTTTGGAAAGGGAGGATGAAGATGAGAGAGAAGAATGGGATTTGGGGATTTTTGCAAAAAAAAAAAAAGGGTAATTTTTATATTTCAGTGTGTAATTAATTTTTAATATGTTATTTGATTATATTAGTTTCAATCCTGCTATAATTTTAAAACCTTAGAATCAAATATGCTATATCACTTATTCTCTCATAAAAATAGGGGATAAACTTAATAAAGGGATTTATTAGAGTATCGAAGTTGCCAAGACCTTCACTAGTGTGGCTAGTCGATTAGAAGATAACAACATAAAACGCAACATAATAAATTTAAAGTTTTTCTAAAATTATCATGAAATGATTCTCCAAAAAAAAAAAAAAATCAAGATACGGCTCATTGAGTAAATAGTCATTCAATTTCAATAGATCGTGTCTTTTGTTAATAATGATCTAATGATTCATTTGTTTTCAATATACAACAAAATGCTCAATATGGAAAAGTTTCTCAATCTTTCAATCTTCCAAGCTACTCTTGAAGATTAGTAGGTTTGTGGGAGTTGATGAACCTCTTTTTTTTTTTTTTAACGCAATTTCGTTCGAATCTTTCTTAATTATGGTTTCTTTTACTCTAAAATTTAAACTAAGGTAACCTTGTTTGGAGGAAGGAAGATGGTTTAAGAGAGAAAGAGAAACATGGACGTTGGGTTTAAAATTTTTGTTTTAATTACTAGCGACAGGAACGTGCCTAAGGCACGTGCTTTGTTGAATATTTGTATTGAAAGGAGTAACAGATACGTGTAATCTTGAGGTTTTTTAAATGACGTGTCATTTCATCTTCTTTTCTTATTAAGGGAGAGTGATGTCATTGCATGTTTGTATTTTGCATTTATAAAATCAGAAAACCAGAATCTTGTCATTATTATAGTAAAAATATACATCAAGACTACATAAAGAAATAACACTTACAACTGTTACGGGAAAAAAAGAAAACAATCTCAAACTTCATATCATTGTAACTTACTGTAAACATATATGTTATATAATATTTATGTCAAATATGTACATATACTAGCTCTTCTTTCCTTCTTTTTTTTTTTTTTTCTTTGTATTTCAAATTTCTTAACATGTCTTAGCCTCTGTTTGATAAGTTAATTGGAAATAAAATTTTTAAATTCGAGTTGGTTGATTTTTCAAAAACTAATTATAAATTTTATTGATTTTAAGTTGGGGTTGGTTGAAATTTTTAAGTTGAGGTTGATTGATTTTTCAAAAACTAATTATAAATTTTATTGACTTTAAAAAAAAATAAAAATTGATATGAAAAAGTACAATTTAGTTGGAGTTAAACTAATTTACCAAACGAAGCATTATTATTCTTCTTCATATCATTCTAGAAAGGGTAAAGCTACGGTAAAATCCCTTTTATATACACTATCGATAGAGCTCATTTTTAAACCGTTAAGATGTAATCGAATGGTTGATATATTGTTTGTATATCATAATTATCATACACCTTACCTCATATTATTATAGATTAATAAATAAAAAATTAAAAAAAAAAACCCATCCCTTCCCTTAGCCGACATTGGCGACGGACCAACCGACCAGATCTGCCTCCTCTAACACCTCCCCCACCCACCCCGAATGCCGACCAGACCCCCCCTCCCCCCCCGCACTCAAGCCCTCCCTAACCCCGAGGCTGACCAAAACCCCCCACCCCCCCCCCCCCCCGGCCGCGCTCGAGCCCCTCCACCCCCGACTCCGGCCAGACTCCCCCACCCACCCCTGGAGCTTGAGGCCCCCGTCCCAACCTCAGTGACAGAAAGTTTTGAATTTTTTTTTTTGTAATTTCTTATTTAAATACTACAGTAAGGTAATGTGTATGATAATTATCATACACAAATAACATTTTAGTCGTTTGATTATATCTGAATAGTTTAAAAATGAGCTCTATCAATAGGATATATAAATGAGGTTTTATCACAGTTTTACTCATTCTAGCCCGAGTAGGTATATTTACGATCCGATGTGGATCTAACTTTTGAGTGGTGTGAACCCATCTGATTAGGAAATTTCATATCTTTTTTTTTTTTTTTTTTAATTTTAAGGAATAGAATCGGAATTTTTTATTATTGTCAGGTTTTTGTTATTATTAATTTTTTGGTTTGCTTTGTCAAATCGGAGAAGAAACCATAGTATTTTTTTAGTTAATAATAATAATAATAACAAAAAGGAATGGCAGATTTGTAATAAGCATGTAAAAAAATGTGTGTTTTTTAACTTCTTCTCCTTACTTTTTTCAAGACAAAAAAAAGTACGATACACGACACTCTTGGAAGTAGAGGGTGTTTAAGAGAGTTCATAAGTAAAGTGCATTTTTAGTCTAAGAGCAATAATTCTGACACAGTTACACAAAAACTTTCCTAGCTCCATTTAAAAAAAAAAAAAAAAAATCCAAAATCAACATGGAACATTTAACGGTCTGCTCATCCCACTTAAACTCACAACTTTGTTGGCGTCATAGTTCAACAACAACGTCATCGTCGTCGGTATTTTTTGGGTATTAACCCAAACTGAGCCAAGCCCGAAAGTGCTAAAAGCTTCTGTTCCCATGGTTGAGAAACTCGTCGACCAATGAAGATGTCAAGGGCGGAGTCAAAAATGTATTTCATTGGGCTGTATATCAAAATTTTTTTCAAGGCAAAATAAATCTTAGAAGGAATTATATGTGAATTTTTAATATTAGAGGGATTATGTGAAAATTTTTAACTTTAGTGGGACCCAAACAGTAAAAGTCTAAACTTTTTTGTATAAAATTAATTTGATAGGAATTATGTGAGGATTTTTGGTTTTTAATGGGGGTAAAATATGAACTGTATGAGAATTTTTCAATTTCAATAGGGATAAATTATAAAAAATATAAAAATTTTAAGATAAAAATAAAATAAAAATTTTTTAATGGGGACTAACATATTTTGTCCAAGATAATTCAATATATTTTTTTCACTCATTTTTTTAACAACAGAAATTCTTTTTTTTTTTGATTTATTTTTTCTTAGATATTTTTTTGCTTTAATTTTTTTGTAATCAGGCAATCAACATTTTTTTCCCTTTTTATTTTTTTAGAAATCACATGTAGTTTGATGAATTTAAAAAGATACAATAGTCAAAGACATATGCCTTACTTTACACAGGCCTTCGACTTGGGGAAATGAAAGTAGTAGGTCTCCGATTTTGGAGATGAAGCGGCTTTTCATGGTGATTTGCTTGTTTGATATGCTGATTTGCGCCTTGCCGATTTGCGATGATCACGAAATTGAAGAATGGATGATGATTTGATAATTGCAGTGGATTTCAATGAGGATAATGGGAGTTTTGTTGTTTCATGTTTTTCTTTACTAATTTGCTATTTAAGGTGAATGAAAAGATTTGATAGGCTCTCATACCAACTTGACCAAAAATTTTGAGATTTCCCGATCTAACATTACTTTAGAGAGAATGTTAACCAATTTCAGATTTTTTGTCCCACAGAATTGGCACCCCTTAACTCCGCCTTTGGAAGATGCCTAGGAAAGAGCGGCAGAGAAAGAGACGGAGAGAAAAAGGGGAAAGTGGGGCAATAAAATTGAGGGAAAGAAAGAGAGTGACAGTAGATAAATATACAAAGCTACATGACAGATGGGTTTGTGTGGCACAATAAAATTGAGGCACGTAGGTCGTAAAATTCTCACTACTTGGGTCAAATAGCAGGCTTCTATATTATGTCTTCCTTGTTCATCACATGATTGCCACATGATTATTACGTCATCATTATGTAATGATCACATTATAATCATATAGATTTTTTTTTTATTTGTCCCTTCCGCACACGTGAATCATACAACTAGTATATGAATAATAAAATATAAACTAATCGACCTAATGAAAATACAACAGTACGTGCATTTACACGTGCACTCACAATTGGTGACACAAAAAAATTGAGACTAAGGCCTCGTTTGGTGAACAAGTTCAAACTGTACTTTTTCATCTCAGTTTTTGTCTTTTTCTGAAAAAGTTTTTGTCTTTTCTGAAAAGTCAACAAAATTTTCATTTCAAACTGTACTTTTTCAACTCAAACTCATTCACCAAACGGACCCTAAAATTATAATTAAGGGCCCATTTGGGGGATATATGGAGATAATGTTTTAAAAATTGGGTTTAAAATTTGTGTTTGGGAGGAAAACATTTGAAAAATTATGTGATATAGAAAATTATGTAAAAATTTGAAATGTGTTCGGAAAAAAAATGTAAAGTGGATATTATCTTATTCGTCTTATCGTTAAGAATATTTTGACATAAAAAAATCATCTTATTCTGATTTTAAATGAAAAAATTATAAACTCTTAAAATTTATATTTTTAAAAAATAAAAAAGAGAGAAAATTTAATATAAAATTATGATTTTTAAAATTCGAAAATATTATTTTCACCTCAAATAGGTCTTTAATAAAGGGAGATGATGTGGTAGAGCCTCTCTTAGAGTAATTACTAGTAAAACTATTTTTTTAACCGTTAGATTTAATCGAACAGTTGATATATTGTTGGTGTAACATAGTTATCATACACCTTACCTCATATAAACTTTCTCACCCGTATCTTCTCCGTCGCGGGCAACCTGCCCCTCGTCGCCGACGACCCCCCAACGCCGGTGACCACACCCCCGGCCGGCCCCCACCCTATCCCCGGCCACCCCCCCTTTCTCTCTTCTCCTCTCTCCCTGCCCCCGGCCTCCCCCGGTCCCACGTCGGCCCCCTACCCCCAGCCCGCCCGGCGCCCCCCCAACCGAGCCCCCTCCCCTGGCACACCTCGGCGCCCCCCCCTCTCTCTCTCTTCCCGACCGGCCCCCCTACCCCCGACGCCCCCCCTCTTTCTCTCTTCCCTTTTCTCTCTCTTCCTGTTCACGATCTTCCTTAGCTTTTTCTTTTTTTCTTCTTCTTTTTTTTCTCTCTTTTTTACTTACTTTGTTATAATATGGGTGGTATCTACAGTTCATCACGTGCATCCTCAATATATAGACCATTGATTCAATATCTGTGATTTAAAAAATGATTATATCTACCACAGTTTTGTCCTTTAATAAAATAGATTAGAAAACAAAGAATCAATTTATCGGAATATAAAATAAAAAAGGACAGCATTAAAGACGGAGAGGAGTGGAATCCGGTGAAGCCAGTATTGTCGCTAGCGTTCGAACCGTTGGGTATATAAAAGCCTACCGAAATTACCACTTCCACTCCCTTTTCTTTTCTTTTCCCTGACAAAAAAAAAAAAAAAAAAAAAAAAATCATCAACACTCTTCAAGAACCCTAGAACTCGCACAGTAACTTTCTCTCTCCTCTCTTGTTTCTCTCTCTGTGGTGTTGAGAAGCAGAAGATGCCTCCGAAAGCTGCTAAAGGCAAAGAAGCATCAGCCGAGCGACCGATTCTCGGCCGATTCTCCTCTCACCTCAAGATCGGAATCGTAATCTCTCTCAATCTCTCGATTTTCTTTCAACTCCGAGCTTTTTTTTTTATTATTATTTTTTTGTTTTTAACTTCTCAGAAACTGTAGGAATGAGATTACAAAGAAATTTGCATTCTTTAATGTGCTTACAATTGATTTGCTTTACTTTGAATTTGGTTCTAATTTTGGTTTTTTTTTTAATTATTCAATTTTTGATTCGTATGAAATACTTTAAATCGTTTGTTTCGTATTATTTTATTTGATTTATCTGTGAATTAAGTAATTTAGGGAATTTGTTAAAAGGATGAATAATTGTATAGTGGGGAGGATGAAATTTTTTTTTATTTTTGGTTGCCCAATGAGATAAGAAATTTGTTTTGTTGATATACTAATGGCGTTAAATTGAGTTGACTTTAATTATCTTTCATAGTTTGACGTTGTGTATGAATTACTTTTGTATCTGAATCGTCAGGTTGGATTGCCAAATGTTGGCAAGTCTACACTATTTAACACGCTTACCAAGATGTCAATACCAGCGGAGAATTTCCCGTTCTGCACGATTGAACCCAATGAGGCTCGGGTAAACATCCCTGATGAGAGATTCGAATGGCTTTGTCAACTGTACAAGCCAAAAAATGAGGTTGGTTCCTCTTAGTTCTCCAAAGTTTTTTGTGTTGTCATTGAGACGCCCAGCATATTTTATCTGGCTATAAATTTGTTTAAGAAACATAATCCTCTGCCTTATTAATTCTTCGTTTGTAATCCAATGAACCGCATAATGTTGATTGCGAGTCCTCACCTGGGCAGTCTCTCAATCTTAAGCTTTTTCCATTGCAATTTTTGTTCTACATGCTGCCCAGTGTGGATGCTCTTGAAGTAAGCCATTTTTCTAAATGTCTAGTCTTCTGGTTGAAGGTATTTAGTACGCTTGTTAGAAATGTTCGGCTAGATGCTATTTTCTTGTGGCGGACTCAGTCATTCATTTTTTTTTCTCTATCAGCTAAACTTAATATTTTGGCATAGTGTATTAATTACCAGATTTTATTGGAGAGGAAAATCAACAGTGAACGGAAGAAAAGAAATTCCTATACTTAGAAATTGAAGGCAAGGTCAGCCTACAGGAAATTTTATTTCATCACTAAGATTGTGGGAAGTCGTCTTGTAGTTTTAGGCAATCTTATTTCTAACTCATTGGATTGGCCGGTAATTATATATCTAAAGGCAATCTTGCTGTTGTGCATTCGAACTTTACAGTTATGGCTCCTTTTTTTTTTTTTTAAAGGTAACATGTTAAATTGATCAAATTTCAGGCCTCAGCTTTTCTTCAAATCCATGATATAGCTGGACTTGTTCGAGGTGCCCATCAAGGGCAGGGCTTGGGCAACAATTTCTTATCTCACATCCGTGCAGTTGACGGAATATTTCATGTTCTACGTAAGATGCTCTTTTTTAAGGTTTAGGTTTACGACATGCTTGAAATTAGCTTCTTGGAGATCGTGCATGTGGATTACTACTAATGAGCCAACGTTTGATTAATTTATAGTTTGAAGAGATCTAGTCTATAGTTTTTCTTTATTCAACTGCATGTTTACACTACAGACATCCATCTAGCCAAAGTAAATCCTTTATCAACTAGAGGACAAACTGGTTAAATTTAAGTGAATGTTGTTTAGGAGGCACTACATAAAGTTCCAAAACAGGCCTGAAATTTAGTTTTTCTTACCATGTTTTCTGTACCATCTTCTTTTTTATTATCTTTTTTTAAGGCGCCATTCAAAATCCAATTTCACCATAACGTACTTTTATAGTACGTAAATATTTCTTTCATTTGTTGAACTTGTGGCTTGAAATTCCAAGCTGTTTCATTAAATATAGCCAAAATCTTTTAACATCCTGCAAAAGTGCTCTTCTAAAATGGGATTTTAATGGTGTACAAAATTAATTCATCTTATATTCTTGGTTTACAATCCAAAAAATGCATTGGTCGTTTGTGTATAGATATTAGTTAAGCTAGTTTGCATCTACTATTTAGCATCTTGGTATCTTGTAGTAAGAAAAATATAATTCTCAATGTAACAAAGTATTCTCATATTGTAGATAGTTGTCAAATTATCGTCCCAGATTCTATGTGGTACCTACTTGCATATAATCATGAGGTGTAAAGAAATAGTGGTAGATCATTGTTTACATGACTTTTGTGCTTACATTGGAAACTATTTGATGAGATGTTCCTCAGTTTTTTTCCTCATTGAGAAAAATTTGCTTGTTGTATAGGTGCATTTGAAGATCCGGATATTATCCATGTTGATGACGCCGTGGATCCTGTGAGAGATTTGGAGACCATTAGTGCAGAGTTGCGCCTAAAGGTGTGCTTTTTTACTTTTTGACTGAAACTATTATGCTCAAGAAAAGTGTACATGGTTAAACTTGAATTATTTTCACATATAAAGTTGTGCCTCTTTTGTTACAGTGGTGTATGAACATTTAGGAGTCAACTCTTTGACAATGCTTACACCGTAACCAAGATTTTCACGTGCATTTAGTTGATGTTTCTTTCCTTGAAGACCTAAAATTATACATTAAATGTTTTTTAGAAACCTTGCTATTTCCTTTTTTGTGGGTTTCTAGGATATTGAATTCATGGAAAAGAAACTAGAGGATCTTGAAAAGAGCATGAAGAGGAGCAATGATAAGCAGCTCAAGATAGAGCACGAGTGCTGCCAAAAGGTACGTCTCTCAAAATATGCATGTAGTTGTCTGATGTTTACTTTTATAAGATAAGAAAACTTTCTTTCATTGATGAAGAATCAATCACAAGGGAAATAGGATAATGAATCCTCAGAAACCATTGTTCTTGCTAATAAGAAGAGTGATATAGTAAGAACGTCATTTTTCTTGCTTATATATCTTTTAATCTTGTTCTTTTAGAATTCAGATTTTTTGCTCTTTTTTGTGAAACCAGTAAATCCATAGTGGCCATATCAATAGTGTGTTGTTAGTGTTAAACAATATATGTGTGTTTACAGGTCAAGGCATGGCTCGAGGATGAAAAAGATGTACGTCTAGGGGACTGGAAATTAGCTGATGTCGAAATACTTAATACTTTCCAGTTGCTAACTGCCAAGCCCGTTGTCTACTTGGTAAGTTTCAATAGTTATCCAAAATATCTTTGAAATGGCTCCTTTGAACTAGTTGTTTGATTTGCTAAATCTAGTAACTCTGTTCATTTTCGTATCCAAGATTTCTTCATGCAAAATCCTTTATGTTTTATAACTCGGAAGGATGTCAATCAATAATCTCTTGCTTCACCCAAATCACTGGAAAAAAAGTAAATTTTTTTCCTCTTTCAGCAAGTCATGTTTGGCTCCAAGTCTCTAAGCTGTTGAGAGTGGTCTGTACAGAAATAACTAACAGGAAATCAAAAATAAGCTATTCAAAGCAAACTAAAGTTCCCCATATTTGTTGTTAATTTTATGAGGGGAAAAAACTCTAAAATGTTTCTTGTTCAACAATTACTTCATATCACGGCTTTTGTTAAAACGGAAAGCACTCGGTTTGTTTTTTCTTAGGCTTCTAAATGTTTTAACTGAAAGAAAGATTTGATTGGAAAGACCTTGAAATGATGGTGCTGCTTCCTTGAACTTTTTTTTTTTCCTTTTCTATGCTCAAAACTCTAGCTGATCCGTAATCCACACTTTCATTTTGAATTGAAGGCTCGATATGTCTAGTTCTCTGTCATTGGTTTTTATATCCTTTAAATGGACCATTCTTTTCATGTACATGTTTGTGTTTGTGAGACATGCACACACACACCCCTATATATATTTGCTCTTATATACACCCATATGTATATGTGGGTGTGTGCACATAAATATTTGAGTTTGTGAGACAGATTAAGACTCGTAAGGTTTAAAACGGCAGATGATTATATATTGATTATCTAATTTATTTTCTCCACAGGTGAATATGAATGAGAAAGATTACCAAAGAAAAAAGAACAAGTTTTTGCCAAAGATACATGCATGGTATGAACATTTGGAAACATTTTTTCTTATCCTAGTCTGTGTGCATGCAGATATGACATACCTTCTTTGCCTTTATTTGAAAGCTTGTCTCTACTTTCAAATCTGAATCTCACGTCACTGCTTTTAGAATTTTAAATGCCAATTTCCTTTTAAGATCACGTTTAGAGATTTATGGGTTTTGGGCGCCATACAGCAGCATATATGGACAACAATATTCTCGGGTAAAAAATGTTGAGAATGCATAGTTGTCTCTGTTTGCACGTTTTCATATTATTGTTGCTTTTGCTTTTTCCAACTTTGAAGTTTGTGTTAATGTTATTCTTCCCGATTATATTTACTTTTGTTTTTTTATGCAATTTTAAATTTTGATGGGCGTTCTGTTTTCTAGGGTACAAGAGCATGGTGGGGAACAAATTATTCCTTTCAGCTGTGCCTTAGAAAGAAATCTTGCTGATATGCCACCTGATGAAGCGTTAAAATACTGTGAGGAGAATAAGGCACAAAGGTAAGTTCATACATGCAAATAAGCAACAAAATGGCAGCGGTTTATTGGAACTTCCGTTAGTTTAATTTGGTAGTTTTTTGATTCATGTGCTGTAAATCTCTGTCCGCATCCTCTATAAGGACAAATAATTAGAGGTATGAAGCATAGAATTGTAGTTCATATATATAAATGTCTTGATTTGGGTGAATTATGACACAGTGCCCTTCCAAAGATCATAAAGACTGGATTTTCAGCAATTAATCTCATTTACTTCTTCACGGCTGGGCCTGATGAGGTAAAACATCTATAGCTTATTCTTCCTACACTTTTGCTTGTGGTCAAATAGAGCAGATTACCGTTTAACACATTCTCTTACTCTGTTTTTCTAGCTCTAAAATCTATGGCTATTCATGTTGGTCATTTTGCTCTCATTTTTTACATTGATTCAACATGTTAATTTCCTAACGAGTTATTTCTCCTCCATTCTGTCCATGATATTCACGAAATGGTAACATCAGAAGTTATGGTACTCGAGTTTTACAATTAAAATTCTGTTCTTGCAAAAAATAAAATGGTGTATTTGCAATTTATGGCCCTCGACAAAGTTAGCTAGAAGTTGTCTCCTGTGTTTTATAATTTTTAGCCGTACCCATGATATTTGCAATTACTGCCTTTTTAGGTTTCAGGAATGTTTTAATCAACTCAGGTTCTTGTAGAATGATCTCTTATCGTAATGAAAATAAGATGAATCCGTAATTCAGCTATTTGTACAATGATCTTGAGCTCAAATTTTGTTGAATTTATATTGCAGAATGACCCTTGGTTTTCTCATAATATGTGACGATGCTCTTCCTTTTGCTTGCCAGTGTCACCTTTTCTGACTTAACTTGTCATTTGCAGGTTAAATGCTGGCAGATCAGACGGCAGACCAAAGCTCCTCAAGCCGCAGGGACCATCCATACCGATTTTGAGAGAGGATTTATTTGTGCTGAGGTCGTGCCCTTTCTCAAATTTTTACCTTTTGGAAATTAGTTTTGTTTATGATTATTAATCAGCTCTAATCTCACGGCTATAATAGTTACTGGTTTTAATGATATGATGGCCTGCCTACTACCGTTATTGTTAATCCATGTCTCTGTGTGCCTGATGATCGGCAGGACTAGTCCAATCCTCATTTTTATCACTATTTCATTGCTACTATTATCTACTCTATTAACTCTGCTGGATAATGTGTCATTACACTAGTTGGAAAAAGTCACAAAGTTAATACAGTTTCCTCCTCCCTACTTATTTCAAATGCCGAGAACTCAAAACCATTTTCAAATTTCAGTGGTTGCTAGTTCATTCACAGTGATTATATTTCCTTTGTGATACAGAGGAAAATATATCAAAACTATTGTCAAACATTTTATTTACACTTATGTGCCATTTAAAGTGTAAATTGACAAATTTCTGGTTATGAAATTTCAATCCTTATTTTTGCATCTATCAACTAGCATCTCATACTCGTCCCAATGTCATCACGATTCACCACTTGGTTGACTTCTCTACAAGGCATTTACTTACATTTGTTGTGCATGCCTGTGTGCGCACGACATTCAATAGTATCGACATATTTATTCATTTTGTAGAAAAAAGAGTTGATATTATCTCTCTCATTAGTTTATATAGATCCAAAGAAGTTACTTATTTGATTGTTTGTATGACGTGCAGGTCATGAAATTTGAAGATTTGAAGGAGCTTGGCAGTGAGTCAGCTGTGAAGGTAACTTTTTTACTAACCGAACATTGTGATTATGTGCTTGTGACTTGTGTGCCTATTTATCATTTGTCATTGGCTCATTACTTTCCAAGAATAAAATTTATGAGAAATACTCTGAATTATAGAAACTTATCTCGACCAGTTCAAGGGGAAGAAATTATTTTTAAGAAAAATTCCCAGATACCTAGATACTTTTTTTTTTTTTTTTTAACAAATTTACCCAATGTTTTGTAGAATCACAAATTTTACCCAAATCAATCCCTTCTTTCCAATAATTTGCTGTTCCCTGGAAACAAACAGTACAACTCATTAAATTTCTCAAGTTACTGTTTCTTGGTATGTTGATTTTTTAACCGTTTGTTAGTATTTTTTTAATCTTTAATCCTTCTCCTTGTCAATGAGAATATCGTAATTCTGAAATATTTATTACTTTTGACTCGTTGGTGAAGGCTGCCGGGAAGTACAAACAAGAGGGAAAGACGTACGTGGTTCAAGACGGAGACATAATATTCTTCAAGTTCAATGTTTCCGGGGGAGGGAAGAAATGATCAGGTAGAAAATCGCCATTAGAGGATTCTATATATGCTAGTTAATTAGCTAAAACTGAGATGATACATGAGTCCATTATTTTGATTGTAAACAGATTATTATCCGAAGAAGGGAAAGAAAAAAAAAAAAAAAAAGCATGGAAATACTTTTGTATCATGTTCTTTGTTGCAGTTTTGGGGTATTTTGCTCACCGGGCTAATACACTGGAGTTGATGCGCATTAGAAAATGTGTTTTTGATTTCTGAGAATGCCAATCGATAATGCGAGCTTGATCTATTACCATTTTATGTTTTGAGGTTCTAATATTCATTGTCAGAGCTTTTTAAAAGCTTTTTTTATTTATTTTATTTTATTAAAAACTACTCATGATCTATCTGAATCATGATCTATCTGAAGAGCTAATTGTCTCCCGAAGAACTTAATATAAAGCCGAAGATATTTGATTATTCATATTTCAAAACTCGAAAATAGCATGCGCATGAACCTAATTTTTTTTTTTTTCATTCCGACAGTTTATCTTCAACCTAAAATCAAATAAAATTTTGTGCGTCTAATGAAGTTAGAAATATTTTGATACTTAAAATTTAAAGGGAATAGTTGACTAACAAAAGGTTTCAACTTTATTTGTCTTCTTTGGGGTATTGGGAAAGCGTATTTTACATGGGGCTTTCTGTCAAATCCCGAATTATAGTGTCAGTTTTTAACTCAATTTCATGGATAGGAACCAAAATTATTATAAAAAGAAAAAAGAAGACTAACAACAAAAATTCCTATCGAGCAAACTGTTCCAAAATTTCAAAATATGACATGTTCACAATAATTTGACCCCCTATCATTAGTTTTTATATGGAAAAACTTATGTGGTGTGCACATGACAAGTAAAAGAATTATGATTTTAATGTATCAGCTTTTTTCATCTTTGATTGAATACTTGACATGTGTAATTTATATCTATCAAAGTAAATATAACAACTATCTATCAAAGTAATAAAACGACTAAATTTGTAAACAAAACAAAAATCAGAAGAATATATTTTAAATTTTAAAATTCGAAAGACAGAGTATTATAAGACCTATAATTTAGAAGGTGTTTTAATAATTACGGAAAAAAAAAGACTTCATTATTTTTAAGAAAACAATAAAATTAAGGACTATTATCATAATGCCAGTAATTCAACGATGAAATATCGTTACAAATCTAAGGATTGATAAGACTGACCAAAAAAAAAAAAATGATAACCAAATACTTGGATTTACCTGGTCCCCGCTCTGAGTAAAACTTTGGGAAATAATGAGTGCATCGTACTTTCTACTTAGAGATTCATATAAAATTTTTCTGTTCAACTTTTGAACTTTTAACTGTACGTATAGACTGAAGATTAGCCTCAACAGGAAATTATAAATGCAAATATGAGCATTAAAAAGGTTCCAACAATAAATATATTTATATATATATATTTTACTTCTCTTAGCTCGTATAAATATACGTGTGATTTTACTTTTTTTTATAACCATAAATAGTTACAGACAAAATTATAAAAACTAGTGTATTCTTTAATTACATTTGATGATATGACATTTTATGTAAATTATTATTGTAGGTTAAATAACTTGCTAACTTTTTAATTATAATTAAATAGATTTTTTTTTGGGACTCTATTGACACCACAATCTACTTTTTTTTTTTTTACATATTATTCAATTAGTTTTTAAAAGGTATTCTCTACACACTTTACTCTACATTTAAAAAGATACAACTTTTTAGATACAGTATATGTTAGATATTAACCCTAACTAAGTAACAAATAAAATGTTAGATTGCTTCCAAAACATATTCATCTAGTAAAATTGAATCTTTTTTTTTTTTTTTTTTGAAATTGAATCGGCCATCTTATAAATAAAAAATAAATAAAAAGAAAAAGAAAAGTTTCGAAAACTTTTTTTCTTTACCACAAAATCTTCAAAACTAGACTATCATAATAAAATCATTATAAACTTTCGCAATGAAAAAAACATCCCAGCAAACATATGTAATTAAATAAGATTAGAAAAAAAAACTTTTTTTTTCATTTTAAAAGAGGAAAAACAACATACTGTTGAAGAAAAATTTAGAAACGTACGAGATTAATACCCGTGCGTTGCACGGGGATAGAAGGAAAAAAAAATTTGAGTATTATATAACAAAAGTAGTTAATCAATATATAAATTATATGGGGAATGAAAAAAAAAACAAAAATGAAAAAAATGTAGTATTATATAATAACAATATTTAATGGATTAATATATAGATTATAATTATAATTAGTATAATTTTTTTGACTATTTATTATTATAATATTAAAGTATATATATTTATATTTATAACAACATTGTATTCGATTGAAAGCATAAAAAATTTGAAAGGTAAAAGTATTATTTTGTTGTATAATAGATTGTTGAAGATTGTAGATGTTGTAGTAAAATGGAAAAAATGAATTGGAAAAAAGCATTGTAGTGCATTGTTTATTAAAAAGTAAAGTGCCGTGATATTGTAACAAGGTAAAAAAATTGGGGGGGCAAAGAAGGAAAAAAAGTATTGTAGCAAATTGTTTATTAAATAGTAAAAGTTTACATTGTTTTAGTATATTACTAGCGGGGTCTGCGATATAAAGTCAACATGTATATGCATAATTATAATACTTAGTAATCAGTTATATAAATTTATAATTTTTTTTAATTTAAGAGAATGAGGTTTTTTTTTTTTTTTTTTTTTTTTTGTTTTTTTGTAGATATACTTACCTATATATTGGGTGGCCACCATTGTTGGAAATGCGACTACGACTGGTTTGAAGATTGTCTGGATTGCATTTTGATCAAATTTTCATCCGATTTCTTTTCAAAGGGAGACACTAAGCATTCCATCTCTGTTGAATAAAATGAATACAAATTAATAATATATTAATAATAAATTAGGGAATTTTTAGAAATATAATTTTAATAATATAGTATTTGTAATTACCTAATAGTTTGAATAGTGACACTTTGTTTTTTGATTGATGTATTATTTATAACAAATTCTTTTATACTTCCGATGGAGATGATGTGACGAATCAAATCTAATTGAACATGATAATTAAGAACTCATTAGTTATTAATTTGTATAAAAATAATTTATTAATTATTAATTATAGATTAACAAATATGAATATTAAATATGATTTACCTGAAAGGAAATTATTAATGTTGACTTTTTGTGTAAGTTCATTGAACTCCACAAAATTGAAATTGAGTTGAAGCATTTCTGGTATGTCGTTTTTAACATTTTTGACAACAGTAGATATTACAAATTTGAATATTGCAATGTGAGGAATGATCTTGTATGTTTGTTGGTTGTAGAAATAAGGATGTCTATTGCGTCATCCTGTAAAATAAAAAATATATATTAATTATATATTAAAAAATAAGCAAACAGATTTTTTACAAACATGATAATATTAATGAAAAATAAAATGAATTACCTATTTGTTAAGTAGTATGCAGTTAAGGGTTATTAGTTTTTCGGTTTTGTCGTCTATGTTTCTCCATAGTGAACCTGCTTGATTATATATTGTTTAATATGTTTTTGTTGGTTTTAGTACTCGTATTGGATTGAATATTTTTTATAAATTGGAACGGTATATATAAACATATATGTTTTAAAGTTTAAGCAATACAAATTTTATTATGTTGTAAAGCTGATTAAAAAGTAATGAATATTATTTTATTTTTTTCATAGTTATAAATCATTGTTGATGAATATTGTGCAATATTTCTTTATAAACAATGTTTTTCACATAATTTGGATATTTATTAATTGAATCATGTATTAAAATATGTAATCCATTTGGTGAAGTCACTCTGGATAAAGCAACATATAATTGGCCATGACTAAAAATTTCATCTTCTAAATATAATCCGATTTTATTTAAAGATTGGCCTTGACTTTTATTTATTGTCATTGCATAACAAATTTTTAAAGGAAATTGTCGTCTTTTTAAGGTAAATGGCCATTTTGATTCAGAGACTGTCATTTCTATTCTTGGTATATATACTTTTTCATTTGTATTATTAGAGTTAATTATACGTCCTTCAACAATTCTATTTGTTAATTGTGTGATAATCATTCTAGTACCATTACATAAACCCATTGATTGATTAAGATTTCGCATTAACATAACATGAATTTCAATTTTAAGTTTTAATTCATGTGGAGGTAAACCATTAAAATTAAGAGTATGTAAAAATTCAGTGGGATATAAAATATTTAATTCGTCGATATTTCTAGATGATGAAAGAATAGTGTCACAACTGTAATAAATTTTTGTATCTGTAGGTACTAATGATAATATATATTTATTTATTTCATCAGTTGTTTTATTTTTAGGTGTTACAATCGCACGTTGTTTTAAATAATTAATACCTTGAAAGTTATTTTGAAAATTATCATATATTATTGTAGAAATGTGTTCAATATAATTTATATTGTGTTGTATTAAATATTTTTCAGGTATCTTAATCCAGGTAGCATCTTCATTTTCTGGATCTTTTATTCCATTTGCTGTTCCATCACCAACATTTAAAATCCATTCTGAAAAATTCGTAATTTCTATTTGTTCTTCAATAGAGTAATTATTTCTTTTTAATCGCATATTTTCTGTTAAAGTAAGTATACGAAAATATGGCCAAAGATAAGAATTATTTATAGTTACATCAATAATATTTTCTTTTGTGCCATTTGGGACAACAGGTAATATTTGTCTAAAATCACCACCTAAAATAACTGTCATTCCCCCAAAAGGATAATTAAAATTATTTTTTAAGTCTTGCATTGTTTTATCTAAAGCTTCAAAACAATATTTGTTAGTCATAGGTGCTTCATCCCATAAAATTAATGTAGTTTTTTCTATTAATTTTGCTAATTGAGTAGATTTTTTTATTTGGCAAGTTGAAAATTCGTCGATTGAAAGAGGTATAAGAAATCTTGAATGTGCAGTTCGACCTTTTGGTAACAACAATGATGCTATTCCAGATGATGCTACAGCTAATACTATTTCGCCATTTGATCTAATTTTACTAATAATAGTATTCCATAAGTATGTTTTTCCTGTACCTCCATAACCATATATAAAAAAATAGATTGTCATGTTTGTCTTTAATAGCTTTTAAAATTTCGTTATAAATAAAATATTATTCTTCATTTAAGTGTGGTACTAAATTGATATTTTCTTCTTTTAATTTATATATATCATAATTGAGTTCTTCTCTTAAGAGATTATTGTTTAAATCTTCGATTAACGATCCAGTTGGAAGTGGAAGATTATAATGTGATAAAGAAGATGAACTTAAATTTAATAATTTCTCTAATTCATATAATACATAATTATATAATTCATTTTCTGGAATTTCAAAATTTGGATTATTAAATAATTGTCTTATTTTGTATACAATATCTTCACACGTTAATTTCCAATGTTTTTCAAGAAATTTTGTTGGATCAGAAATATTACAAAATAATAATATAATAATAAAAAGTTGTCGAAGTTGAATAGATGTTGACCAAAACGATGCTTCTTTTATTGATTCATCACATTCTTTATCATCTCCTAATAAACCTAATGCATAGCAAGCCATTTGATTTGTAGGATAAATTATATCATTTATTGTTCTAAGTGATTCAAAACTTGTTGCTCCTTTTGATAATTTAATAATAATTTTAAGTAATATAATTCACCTGAACCTGGGTGAATATAAAATGTTCTTCCTATAGTATGGCCATTTTGTCGAGGAGTCCAAATCTTATTTTTATTATTCCATACCCATTTTGTTGGAAATTCTGTATAAGTAAGTTCTTGAGCATCTTTATTAGTTTTATTAATTTCCATCCATTCTGTTAATGTTGTTTTTTGAATTTGTGGTTGCCGTATTATATTTTGAAGTTGTTGATTTTTATTAAATGTAATATTTTGCATGTTTGGTAAATGAATAGATAGTCGTTGAACAGCTGGGTTTTTATTGTGAATTGAATATTCAAATATTCTCCAAATTGCTTCATAAGGTGTGATATATCGACAATTAAGATAAGTTTTTATTTCATCAACTTCTTTATAAGTTGTTGTTTCGTTATTTTCAGTAATAACATTATCTTCAATTACAACACGTATTCTATCGGGACCTTTTGTAAGATATTTAAATAAATATTTAATTAACATAGATTGAGAACATATTTCAACATTAATGTGAGCACTATATTTTAGGCATAATGTTCGATTATAGGGAACAACATATCTATTATCAAGTTTAATACCTTCTTTTATAACATTAAATTCTGTATCTCTGCGACGATAAGTAACGAAACCATTTCTTCTATAGTTGTTTCATTTTTTATTTGTTTTGGAAATTTTTTTGAACATTTGGAATTTTTCATACATGGTGCATTTGTTTTTGCATATCCACATGGTCCATGTATCATATATTCTGTTATAATTTTATGACCTAAATGATCTTTTATTGGATCTGGTATTTCAGCTGAAATAATTTTATCTATTTCTGTACCATTATGATATTTATGTTGTGGATGTAACCAAAATAGCATATGACAATGAGGCAAACCACGTTTTTGAAACTCCACAACATATAAATCTGAAAAAGAACAAAATGTTAAAGAAAAAATTATTAGTTTCTTAATTTATCATGATAAAAAACAATAATAATAATAAGTAATACATTTTTTATAATTAGAAATAAATTAACTCACCTGCTATTATAGTTCCAAAAATATCACCTGATTTTATTGTAGTTAATAAATGATTTAATTTCATTTTAAATATTCTACTTATAATATCTGGTCTGTTTTCAGATTTTTGTCCTGTAATTATATTTAAACTTCTTTTGATTTCTGGCCATTTAGGATTACATGTAAATGCTAAGAATATATCAGGATTTCCATAATGTCTACAAATCGCCATTGCATCTTGATAATTTTGAATCATATATCTTGGACTTCAAGTATAAGATGATGGTAAAATAATTCTTTTTCCTATCGCTTCTGCGTTTGTATCACCTCTAATTATAGCATCTTGGATACCTTTATAAATTTCAGATCTTAAACTATTTTGATTTTGTCTAACATAATCCAAACGATCTTCTTCAATAGAAGCATAACTATCTACAATATATTGTTGAAAAAGTTGTCCAGCTCTAAGCAATGTATTTCCTTCATGTAATCGTTGTTGAAATTGAAAAGCATAAAAAGATCTCATTGATATTCGATTTCTACGTGGTTGTTTACCAGTAAAATTTGGATTCCATTCTATATTAGGTCTATATCCATCTTCTCCATAAGGAAAATAATAATGGATATTGTAATGCCATATAAGATGGATGAAGTTTATTGATTCTCTGTAATTCTCCAGTTTGAGCATGGATAATAATATCTCTACCATTCTCATATGAACCAAAATCTCCAACAATTAAACCACCTATGTCTGTTGAACTTGGAAGATCATATTGTGTACTATCTCCTTGTCTTCTTCCAATTAATCTTAATTTCATTGATGGTATATTATTATCTTTATAAACGTTTTTAACAGTTCTAAAAAGTTGAACTAATTTGTTTGTTTCATCTAACATCAAAATTAATTTTTTAACAATAATCTCATTTAAATTATTTACATTATTATTATTTGAAAAGGTTGCTATTCTATTTTGAATTTCATTATCTGTATCGTAAATATATAATTGAGCGAATTTTGGAGGGTTATTATCAATTGGAAGTAAAGATCCTATTAAATGATGAATTTGTCCACTAATTTTAAAAATATATGGTCCAGCTGATTTATTAATATTTGATTCAATATTTGCTCCAAATGAAGTAAACGCAAACATAGAATTATAAACTCTTATATTTTTTCTAAAATTTGTACTCAAAGGTCCTCCATAATAATTTAAAAGTTCATCTAAAATTATTGGTGTTTTTTTTCTTAAAGGTATCATAATTTTTCCATTTTGACAACATAAAGAAAATTTTGGTGGATATGTATTTTGTGTTTGTTCATTTTTCCAAAATAATGCTCCGCAGTATTCACAGACACAATTACAATCTCCAATATCGATATATCATTATTTAAATCTATAGAAAAAAATTGTGTCAAAAAAAAAAACAGGGAAAAAAAGTTAGTCAAATTTTTTTTATTAAATTGTGTAATAAGGAAAAAAAGAAAAAAAAGAAAGGAGTTTAAAGTAAGGAAATTACTTTCTTCATTTGATGATGAGTTACGACCTTCTGAAGATGGATTTGATGTACCTTCGTCGTTACTATGAGTTGAATATAATTGAATACGTCTGTTTTGAACACCAGTAATAATTTCTGTATTTGATTCTTCAAATTGATTCATTACAAAATGTATATTTCTTGATGTGGATGCTTCATGATCATTTGTACACTCTTGGTTTTTATAACGTCTTGAATAATTGTTATTACTAATTATTTTTCTTTTCATACTGCTTTATTTCATTTTTAAAATATAAATTATCGAAATAGTAATATAAAATGTTGGTAACAGATAAATATTATCAATAGGAAAAAAAATAAATAGATATACAATTTGTTTCGAGCTAATAAAAAATTGAAATAGTAATATAATAACAATTTTAAATATAAAATATTAAAAATATGATTCACCAATAACATTTTTTTTATTGTAATACAATGTATTAATACATTCTGAATAAAAGAGTATAAATAATAAAATAAATAAACAATCCGAATATTTAACAACAAAAAAATTTAATAACCTAAATGAATATAATTAGAAAAAATAGAAAAGTTAAAATAATTTTATCAATAAATATAAGAATATGTTTTATATTTATTAAGTTTAAATTTAAGGTATAGTATTTACATATAATATTTATAAGAATCTTGTTAATAAGTAGGTCTAAAAAAATATGACATATTTAATATATGTATCTGTGTATAACATTTGTAATAATTTGTGTACAATTATTTTGACTATATATTTTTTATAATAAAATTTATCACGGAGAGGTAAAAAAAAATGTTATCTATGTAATTTGTTCTAAATTTATATCTAATTATTATTTGATTTTCTAATATTATAACTTGTTTGTATTAATTTGATTTTCAGATAAGTTAATTTAGGTTTAAATATTTTTTTCCACGTGGCATTTATTAAAATTCAACATTTTATAATTTTAACATTTTATTTTATTTTCGTAATTTTATTTTATATAAAGTTAAATGAATAGAATATTATTGTTTTATTTATAGTTTAATTTATCTAGTTGTTTTTTTTTTTGGAATGTATTTTATTATTATTTGATTTTCTGATACTATAATTTAGTTATATTAATTTGAAATTTAAATTATTTAATTTATTTGGATTTTTTGAGTAGATTTTTTTAATATTTAATATTTTGTAATTTTGGGGAATAATTTGATTTTTGCAATTTTGTTTTACGTAAGATTGAAGAAATGAAATATTAGTTTTTAGTTTATATTTTAATTTATTTAGGTTTATTTTTTTCGTGCTATATATGATATTGTTGTATTCAAAAATTTAATATATTTGTGAAATGAAATTGTTTTATTATGTTAAGTGTTAAATTTTTTAGGTTATTAAGTTTGTTTCAAATCAAGATTTTATAATTTTTATATGTTTAATTTTTTTTTCTGTAATTTCTTGAATTTATTATTTTGCAATTTATATGTATTATTATATTTTTGTAATGTTATATTATTGAAAAATAATTGGAGTAAATTACTTTAACCTTCCTGATACATATATTTGTAATTACACAGTTTCTATTGTTTGTTTTAATTATACAATCCTGTACAGGGGATGGAAAAATTTATGTTTAAATTTTAATTATTGTTGTTATATAATAATTTATGAAAACGTTATTTTGTAACTTAGATAGTTATTATTATTATTTTTTATATGAAAATCTATATTTATTAAATAAAATAATGAGCAATTTACGTTTAATTATGTTGTATGACAAAACATTAATTTATACTGAATAAAAAATTTAGTATAGATTAATAAAAAAAACGTCATTTTTTAAATTATCAAGTAATGCTATATATATATATATATATATATATATTTTTTTTTTGCTTCAAAAACCTGAAGTTTTATTTTGTTCAGTAAAATTTCTATTAATGAAATGAAATAATGAATAAAATAAGTTATGCTATGTAATCATTAAATATGTTATAGCTAAAAAAAATTTATCCATACAAATAAAAACTATAGAATTACATAATAAACAAAGATAAATTATACAATTAAGATGACAATAATTTACAAACATAAAACTATTTAATTACAGAAATTCTTATAATAAATTTAAATATTACAACAATGTACTGTCCAAAAAAAAAAAAAAAAACTTCCCGGGTAATAGAAGAGAGAACGAAAAAAAAAAAAGAGAAAGGAAAAAATCAAAATATACAACAACAAATGAACAAAAGTTGATAACAGTAATAAAACATTATAAAACCACAGAATGTTAAATATGTATTACACTGTGATACACAATAATGTAAATGCATAACTAAATATAAAAACATACATATACATATATAGTACAAAAAATAAGGAAAAAAATTTTATAATATATTTTATACTATGCTCAGATCTTATTAATATTATCTTTTAGTAATAACCATAATACAATTCAATCTTATCTTCCACGGCTACCAAGTGTGATTTCTGGGAATGTGTCAAAAACAAAGAAACGGGGAAAGAAAGAGAAATGAAAAGTTTATAAAAGTTTTCCTAAAACAAAGAGAAGAACGAAAAAAACAAAAGAAACGGTCATTATAGATAAAAAGAGGAAAAAACAATTGCAAAATATTGTAATAACGTGGAAAGAGAATCATATAATATGTAATAGTTACAGAATGCGCAAAAGAAATTGAACACAAAGTCCCAAACACCCACAGCAACCATAAAGATGGTCAAATAGCTTATGCATTATATACAATCGATAATACCATAGTCAACATCATATACCAGATTAAAAAAGAAATTTGGTATATGCATCATTATACAGGTAAATAGAGATCATCATAGCATATAAAAATTGTAATCCAAAATTTTTTTGTTAAAAATATTTTCACCAAGAAAAAAGAGAAATCAGATAAAGATAGTAACAGTAATAAAGCATTATAAAAATACAGAAACTCAAATATGCGTCACACTATGATATACACTGATCTAAATACATCACTAAATATACAAACATAAATAAAATATATATAGTACAAAAAATGATAAAATAATTTTTATAATATATTTTATACTATGCTCAGATCCTTTTAATATTATCTATTAGTAATAACCATAATACAATTCAACCTTATCTTCGACCGCTACCAAGTGTGATGTTTGGGAATGTGTCAAAAAACAAAGAAAGGGGGAAAGAAAGAAAAACGCAAAGTTTTGAAATATTTTGCAAAAACAGAGAGAAAAACTAAAATAGAGGGAATGGTCATTATATTATAGATAAAAAGACGGAAAACAATTTCAAAATATTGTAATAGTATAGAAATATAATTATATAATATCAATACTATTACAGGATGACGAAAAGAAAGTGAGCACAAAGTCCCAAACACCCATGGCAACTTTAAAGATGATCAAATAGTTTATGCATTATATACAATCGATAATACCATATTTAACATCATATACCAAATTAAAAAAGAAACTTGGTACATGCATCATTGCAGAGGTAAACAGAGATCATCATAGCATATAAAAACTGTAATGGAAAATTTTTTGTCAAGAATATTTAGATGAACAAAAAATGCGAATGAAAGAAGGATAATAACAATAATAAAACATTATAAAAACACAAACACTGAAATATACATTATACTATGATATATACTAATCTAAATAGATAAGTAAATATACAAACATACATAAATATATATGTTACAAAAAATGATAAAACAATTTTTATAATATATTTTATACAATACTCAGATCTCATTAATATTATCTATTAATGGTAATCATAATACAATTCAATATTATCTTCCACAGCTACGAAGTGTGATGTTTGGAAATGTGGTCAAAAGAAAAAAACGGAAAAAAAAAAAAAGGATGTAAGGTTTATAAATATTTTCTTTAAACAGAGACAACAAATAGAATAGCAGAAATGCTCATTACTGATAAGAACAGGCAAAACAGTTTCAAAATATTGCAATAGTGTCGAAACAGAATTATATAATATGAATACCATTATAGGATGACAAAAAGAAATTCAACATAAAGTCCCAAACACCCACGGCAACTATAAACATGGTCATATAGTTTATGGAACATATACAATCAATAATACCATATTCAACATTATATACCAAACTAAAGAAGAAATCTGGTGTATGCATCATTGCAGAGTTATACAAAGATCATCATAGCATATAAAAATTTTCATCAAAATTTTTTGTTAAAAATGTTTACACCAATAAAAGACTCGAGTCAGAAAAGCATGAAAAGAAAATAAAAACAGAGGAAAAAAAAAAAAGAAACAGAATAGAAAACAGTAATGTTGTCATATAAAACGACATAGAAAAAAAAAAGAGCGAGAAAAAGAAAAAACAGGGAGCAGAAAAAAAAAATCACAATGGAACGAATATTAAATCTATTTACAATGTTATTATCATCACAATAAACATACTGACATAATATATAAATCAATAGAAAAACCAACAAAAAAATTATTAACAATATACAAAATAAAAATAACAATCAAGATTCATTAAAAGTTTTGAAGGAATAGAGTACTTGGATAATAGAACAGAGCAGTCTTCAATAAAAGTCAATCAAGATTCAGAAGAAACCACTCAAGGAAGTATTTACAGAAGCATTAATGGTGGGAAAAACGGATGAAGCAATAGAGGAAGAAATATTGTCTACAAAAGAGAGGCAAATGAATGAAAATAGTTGGTGGAAAAAACAAAAACGGTGAGGAAAGGTATCTGGAGATAACAGATAAATAAAAACAAAAATTAGCATAATGACTTGCATTAATGACGGGAGTACAGCAGGGGAAAATTTTACTCAAGGTAATGATGAACAGTAACCCACAAAGCTTTAGCAAATCACAAAATTACAACAAAGAGGAAAAAAAGTGATTATAT
This sequence comes from Ficus erecta, assembly GCA_008635985.1. NCBI lineage: Eukaryota > Viridiplantae > Streptophyta > Magnoliopsida > Rosales > Moraceae > Ficus > Ficus erecta. The sequence goes on along the minus strand of BKCH01000234.1, from coordinate 230,481 downwards.
AAAAACATTAAATGTGAAAGACAGATTTTGGAGACTGTAATCATAACCACATAACTAAACAGTAGCAAACTTTAGGAATTGGTTCGAACGTAATTATATTATCACTTAGGACAATTATTAAATTTCTTATTAATTTGTTAAAACAGAGTAAAAAATCATTATAACAAAACATCATACACATTAAGGCAACTATATTAGAATTGCAAACAAATTCAAGAAAATATTACCCAGGAAGGAAAAAGACCTAAAAATTACATATCTAAAAATTAAAACGGAAAATATCGTCAATGTTGTTCTGCATACATCTATTTGTCGATGCTCTCAGCATTGGCATTGTAAGCTGCAAAAACCATTTAGAAGAAATAAACAAAAACAAAACAGGGGAAACAATATCGAAATGAAATAAACCTAAGGAAAAAAAACATTTTCACAGAGCTAATATTTTTTGTACATTTTTTCTTCTGTCTTTCTTTTAAAATATCATAAAAACATTAGTAAATACTCGTGATAAAAAAAGGAAATAATGTTTCAAAAATAGAAACATAAACTGAAATATCATAAAAATTCCAAAAAAACGAAACAACAGCAACAATGAAAGCAAAAATGCAAAATCCAAAAAGATAAAATAAAATCACCCACAGCTTGCATGTATGTTACATTAATATGATATCCAACACTTTTAACGCCTCTTGGGAGTTGTCACATTGTTGATCTTGCACAGCATTTATAATTGCTAGCATGAAAATTTTTTCACCAAAGTTAATTTCCACTTTAAAAGTTTTTGACTGATAATGTTGGCACGTTTTTTTTTCAGCGATTTTCAGATGGACCACTATAACCGTTAGTACCACGGATTGTATTTTTCTTATACAAAAACGAAGGAGGAAAAAAAAAAAGACTAAAAGCTAGTGAAGTCATGATAGGTAAGAAATCATTTAGTAACATGCAACACATCTATGTCTCTTCTGAAACATCATCAAGCACAACAGTGAACTCAAGTTCGTTTTCTGCAGAAAAACCAATAGTAAATAAGTTGTTGTCACCATCATAGGTGAAGTCTTTATCATCTGAATAACAATAAAACACAAAACAATAGAATAAACAGTAGAATGTATACTTTTAACACTCTGGTCCTCTATGGTCCCAAGAGGGGGAAAGGAAAAACCAACATTCAGAAATGACGATTTGCAAATAAGGGAAAAAAAGTCTAAAATTAAAACTTACAAATAAGACAAAATCAAATAAAGAGAACGGAACAGAAAAATTCATTCAAAAGTTTTAGCTTCGTTCCCTCCTCTCCTCGGTACCCCCGAGAGAAAAAACTTTCGAAAATTAGGGTGCGAAGATAGGGGAAAAAAAACATAAATCAAAAGTTATTATCTGAAAAAACCTAGTATCAAAACTAAGGAAAAAATATCCAGATGATAAATAATATGAGAAAAGAAGGAAAAAAAAAAAGAGCGAGAATAGTTAACAAAAATAAAACTTCGAACCAAAAAAAAAAACCATCAACAATCCAAATGGAAACGAACAAAAAGAAAACGATCCACCAAATAATACAAAACAATTCTAAAATTTAGGGCTTGAACAGAAAAAATGCAAACGGGAAAAAAATTTAGAGAGAGATAGAGCAGTGAATACAAAGAGAGAGAAAGAAAACATAAAATATAGAGAGACAAAATGGACAACTATAATCAATCGTCAAAGATAAAAAACGAAGGAGAAAATAAGATCTTGCAGAGCAAGACTTCGAAGAAGAATAAACCAAAAGACAGAACGGTACACAGGGAAAAAATCGAGAAGTCTAAAATAGTGAGGGAAAACAAAAGAGAAAATGGTGACCAGAAGAGAGAGCAGCAGAGGATAAATAGGGTTTCCACGGCAGTAATGAAAGGGGAAATAGGGTTTTGCAGAGCAAAGTTTCGAAGAAGGAGAAAGAGAGAGAGAGAGAGAACAGTAGAGAGAGAAAAACGCAAAGAAGCAGATACTTGAGAGAGAAAATAAAAAAAAAAGAATGGGCGCCAGAAGAAAGAAGGCGAAAAGGCAGGTGGCCAAATAGGGTTTGGAGGAGAATTTCGTCCAATCACTATAGAAACAGTTTTCGATAGATAACAAACGAAGGGTAAAACCGTCCTCATAACATTTTGAGGGCAAAATTGTCTATTCACTATACATAACTATAGATTTAACTGCAGAAAACATAAAAAGACGGAAGACATTGTTAATTATTGTTTAAATAACAGTGAAAGCCTTTATTACTTCAATATATAGCAAGTTTAATACATGTACATTGCATAAGAAAAAGAAAAAGAAAAAAAAAAAACAAAATTTGAGTATTATATAATTAAAATAATTTGTTCAATTAAATATTACAATTATAATCAGTAAAATTTTTGTTAAATTTTTTCCTTTGATACTAAACATGCAATATCAAGATGATAATAATATTAATAATAAAAAAAGTGAAAACAAAAGGAAAACTATAAATTTTTTTTTTCAATTATACTTATTTAAAGGGAAAAAATTAAAATGGGAAAAAAAAAACATGGCAAGAAAAAGGAAGATCAAATTTTTGGATTGAAAGCAATTCCAAAAAGTAATTCTTAACAAAAATATTATAACAAAATAAAATATATATTTTATTTAATAAATTTGTAAAAGGCACAAAATCAAAATTGAAAAAAACAGAAAAAGAGAAAAATTTACTTGGTCATATATATCTAAAAAAACGAAAAATTTAAGGGAATTTTTAATATAGGGAAAAAAAATAGAGAAACAAATTGTATATCGAATGATTAAAAAATAAAGGCATGTTTGAAAAATAAAATAAAATAAACAAAGCATGACAAAATAAGGAAGATAATATATTTACAATAATCTTTAGAATTAAGTTTGTTTTTTTGGATATTTATATTTACATTAAAATATCTGAATTGTATATGTTACTATAGATATATATTTATGTTTATACATAGAAAAAGTCTTGAAGTAACAAATATTTTTCTTGTACAATCATCCAACATCACCCATGTTTAATTTTTTTCGCCTTCTCCTCCGATCTGTCATAATAAAAATGTTTTTACGCATTAATAAGATGACATTTATATTTAATATATAAATTAAAATAAATTTATTAATTTATTGTGTAATTATATGAAAAAAATGACATTACCTGATTTCCTTCCGTTTTTTTGCTGGATCACTTGGTGATACAATTTCACCATGTGATAGAGGACTTTGATGCTGAGGACTAAAACAATAAGATATAAAATTAGATGATAATTAATAATATAAAAATATATATATATTAAAATAAATAATGAAAAAAATAATTTTAAATTATAAATAATAATATACCTTGATTTAACTTCTTCGACGATAGGTTCAGTAAAGATTAGTTGTTTTTTTGCAGTTTTTTTGCAGTTTTTTTGCTTCCTAACTGAGGTGTCTCTGGATCAATAGAAATCGATGATGGCGGAATTTCTTCTAATGATGTTGTTGTCGGTGCAGGTAACAACATTGGTTGTATGTCATCGTCAAAAGTTTTTACAACGACTGGATCAATGAAGGCACCTCGTAGACGAAATTGGACCACAAATATCTTTGATATGCCTTTCAATTGGTTCAAAATAGGAGGAAGAACAGCTGGATCAGTATATCCCTCTTGGATCGTCAGGATGGAGCATGGTTTGTTTATTAATGATTGAACTGTTTTTCCAAACATGACGATATTAATTCCTCCAGTATTGTCCTCAATGCGTGCATTAATTTTGTACCTATTGGAAAAGTTTAATATTTATTTAATTTATAATTACTTTGATATTCACATATGGAAAAAAAAAAAAAAAACAAATGCAAATTCTTTATTATAGAGATAAAGTATATTACCAACTGATTGGCATAGTGGTCAAATGTCCATGATTATCGCACCACCATGATGTCCCTGATTGTTTTAGTTGCCTGTAACATCTTGGACATGCATTGTAGAACCAACCTTGATGAATATCAAGCTGTGTAATAGTCGCCTTAACAGTGAATTTTGTTTCCTGTTTGATAAAACTATATTAATAATGTTAAGTATATTAATTATTTTATTTTATACATGATAATTTAATATTCACCTGATTTTGATATGGATCTAAAGCTTGAAGTTCAGCGATTGTTGTTCGGTTGGTAGTCTTTTGGTCTTCTAACGATAAAACTTGTTTTGTTGATCCAGCAATAAAATCGATTGCTTGAATGGAATGGCTAAATCTATAGAAAATCAATATATTAAATAAAGTTAGCGTTTTTTTGTATCAACAAATATAAATAATTATAATAATTTATGACTAACAATTTATAATACCTTTTTTTGATTTTTTTGGCTTCAGCAATGTCTGGATCAAGATAATATGAAGAACCAGCGGTGCTAGCGACATAGAGACCACCTATATGTATAAAATTATAACAATTAGTCATTGAAAGTATAAATCTTGTAATTTTTTTAAAGCTAAAACAACCAAACTTTTTTTTATTGTTGTATATATACTGACCCATATATTGTTTCGCCGTCATTGCTGAAAATGCTACTACAACTGGTTCAGGCATTGTTTGAATTGTATTTTCGTCAAAATTTTCTCCAAGTTCTCCCTAGAGAGTGACATTCAGCGTTTCTTCTCTGTGGAATAAAATAAATAGAAGCAAATAATATATTAAGAATAAATGATGAAAATTTTAGAAATATATTTTTAATAATCTATGATTTTTAATTACCTGATATTTTGAATGGCGACAGTCCGTCTTTTTACTGGTCTATCATTTATAATAGATTCTTCCATACTCTTGACAGAAATAATTCGACCAATCACATCTAATACGATATAATAATTAGGAAATCGTTAGTTATAATTTTATATAAAATTAATTGACAAATTATTAATTGTAAATTAACAACTATAAATATCAAATATGATATACATGATAAAAGATCATTAATGTCAATTTTTGGTGTAAGTTGGTCGAATTCTACAAAGTTGAATTTCAGTTGAGGTATTTTCGGTATATCGTCCTCAAGATGCTTGAAAATAGTAGATCTTGCAAATTGTAACATCGCAACATGAGGTACGATCTTGTACCTTGGTTTGTTGTTCGTGACAAAGAAATTGTTGATTTCATATATACTGCCTATTTGTAATTTATCTGCTATGAATTCAGCATCCTTCGCACGAATAAAACCGTGTATTGCCTCATCCTGTATATAAAAAAAAAAATAGTTATATATTAAATAATAAACAAACATATTTTTTAAACGCATGATAATATTAATGAGAAATAAAATAAATTACCTCTTTATCAACTAATAAGCAATCAAGGCTTATTAGTTTTCCGGTTTTGTAATCTGTGTTTCTCCATAACCGGCATATTCGAACACATAATGCTTGATGTGTTTCTCCTGCTTTTAACACTCGTATTGGACTGAACATTTCCTATAAATACAAATAATATATATAAATGTAAATGTTATTATATTGTAAAACTCATTGAAATTAAATCAATATTAATTTTCTTAATAAATATCAATCATTTTTCATAAATATTGTGTAATATTTTTTTCCTTAATCAGGTATTAAAATATATAATTCTTTTGGTGCAATCACTCTAGATAAAGTAATATATAATTGGCTATGATGAAAAATTTTATTTTCTAAATATAATTCGATGTTTAAATAATGTAATTTAGTTCCAAAATTTTTTTTCCCCATGTAAAATTTTTTAAGAGTAAAAATTTTATAATTTCTACACATGATTTTATTAATGTAATTTTAATTTATATAAAATTGACTAAATAGAATTTTATTCTTTACCTCATAGTTTACTTTATTTAGTTATTTTTTTTCGGTTTCAATATATTTAATTATTATTTAATTTATTGATGTTATGAATTAATTATACGAATTTAATTTAATGGTTTTTTTTTTTTGTATAGATTTGTTTAAAACTTAATATTTTATAATTTCTAACAATTATTTCATTAGAGTAAGTTTGTTTCGTATAAAATTGAATGAATAAAGTATTACTTTTTATTTTACACTTTAATTTATTTAGTTTTTTCTTGTTAATACGTATGATATTGTGTTATTAAAAAATTTTATGTAGTTGTTAAATTAAATTCTCTTAAAATGTTAACTGTTGGCTAATTTTTTGCTCCATTAAGTTTGTTTCAATTCAGTTTTTTGTGATTTCTACATGCTTAATTGTTTTTTACTTTTTATAATTTTCTGAATTTACCAATTTGTAATTCGTTTGTATTGTCACAGTTTTATAATAGTATATTACTTAAAATTAATTGGGACAAATTATTTTAAGCTTCTTAATATATATGTTTGTAATTACAAACTCTCTATTATTCGTTTTAACCATACAATTCCTCATGGGTGTTTTAAAAATTTATATTCAAGCTTAAATTATTTCTATTATATAACAATTTATGAAAATATGATTTTGTAACTTAGTCGTTGTTTTTTTTTTTTTTAATATCAAAACTAACAGTTATTTAATTAAATAATGAGCAAATTATCTTTACTTATATTCTACAACAAAATATGAATTTATACTGAAAAAAAAAATGTAATATAGATTGATAAAAAACCTAATTTACTAAATTGTTAAGTAATCTTACGGCTGTTTTTTTTTTTCCCTGCTAAAACCTGAACTTTTATTTTCTTTGCTAAAAATTACTATTGATCAGATGAAGTAATGAATAAATAAACTGATGCTGATTAACCATTAAATATCTTATACAGAAAAAAAATGTATCCATACAAATAAAAACTATACAATTACATAATAAACAAACTTAAATCATACAATTAAAATTGCAGCAATATTCGATCACAAAACTCTTTAAATACAGAAATTCTTGTACTAAATTTGAATATTACAACAACAGACTGCTGAAAAAAAAAAAAAAAAAAAAAAAAAAAGGAACCTCCCCGGGTAATAGAAAGTGGAGGAAAAAAAAAGGGGGGGGGGGGGGAAGAAAGAAGTCAAATTATACAACAACAGATCAAATAAGGATAACAACAATAATAAAACACTATAAAAACACAGAAACTTAAACAAGAATTACCTTATAATATACAGAAATCTAAATACATATGTAAACATACAAACATACATAAAAATATATATAGTACAAAAAATAAAGGAAAAATTTTTGTAATATATTTTATGCTATGCTCAGATCTCATTAATATTATCTATGAATGCTTACCACAAAACAATTCAACATCATCTTCCACGGCTACCAAGTGTGATGGTTAGGAATGTGTCAAAACGAAAAAAAAAAAAAAAAACAGAGGAGGAAAAAGGAAAAAACATGATGCAAACTTTAGAAATGTTTTTCCCAAACAAAGACAATAAATAGAATAGCAGACAATCATTAGAAATAAAAACTGAGAAAACAGTTTCAAAATATTACTATAATATAGAAACAGAATCATATAATATGAATAACATTACAGGAGGACAAAAACAAATTGAACACAAAGTCCCAAACACCCACGGCAACCCTAAAGATGGTTAAATAGTATATGTAACATATACAGTCGATAATACCATATTCAGCATCATATACCAAATTAAAAAACGAATCTGGTATATGCATCATTGCACAGGTAAACAGAGATCATCATAGTATATAAAAACTGTGAGCCAAAACTTTTTGTTAAAAATATTTACACTAACAAAAAATCGGAATGACAGAAGAATAATAACAATAATAAAACATCATAAAAAAACACAAAAACTCAAATGTGTATTACACTATGATATACACTAATCTAAATACGTAACTAAATGTAGAAACAGACATAAATATATATATTTTGGAAAATATGAGAAAACAATTTCCATAATATATTTTATACTATACTCAGATCTCATTAATATTATGTGCTAATGCTAACCATAATACAATTCAACATCATCTTCCAGAGCTACCAAGTGTGATGTTTGGAAATCTGTCCAAAAGGAAAAAAGAAAAATCGGGGGGGGGGGGGGGGGGGGGGGGGGAAGGATCCAAAGTTTACAAATGTTTTCCACAAACAGAGAGAACAAAAATAATAGGACAAACGGTTATTATAGATAAAAAGAGGAAAAACAGTTTCAAAATATTACAATAATATGGAAACAGAATTATATAATATGAATACTATTACAGGATGAGAAAAAGAAATTCAACACAAAGTCCTAACCACCCACGGCAACCCTAAAGATGGTCAAATAGTTTATGCAACATATACAATCGATAATACCATATGCAACATCATATACCAAATTAAAAAAGGAATCTGGTATATGCATCTTTGGAGAGTTAAACAGAGATCATCATAGCATATAAATACTTTGGTCCAATACTTTTTGTTCAGAATATTCACACCAACAAACACTGGGAATCAGAGAAGGAGGAAAATAAAAGAAAAAGGGGCAAAAAAAAAAAAAAAAGAGGAATAGAATATAAAACAGTCAAGTTCTCACATAAAACAATAAACAAAAAAAAAAAAAAAACAAAAAAAAACAAAACCAGGGAAAAAAAAAAAGAGGAGGAAAAAAAACCACAATGGAAAAAAAATTAAATCTGTTTACAATATTATCATCATGATACTAAACACATTGACATAATATATATAACTCAATAAAAAAACCAACAATCAAACTATTAATAATATACAAAATGAAAACAACAATCAAAACTTATTAGGAATATTAAATAAACACAGTATCTGGATAACTGAAAAGAGCAGGCTTGAACAAAAACCAATGAAGATTCAGAACGAAGCAGTTATGGAAAATTTTACAGAAGCATTAATAGTGAAGAGAACGAATGAAGCAATAAATGAACAGCTCTTGTTTATAAAAGAGAGCTGAGTAAATGAAAAGAATAGATGCAAAAGACAGAGACGGTGAGAAGAAGTATTTGGAGAGAACAGATAAGCCAAAAAAAATTAACATAATTACTTGCATTAATGACAGAAGTCCAGCAGGGGAAGATTTCAGTCAAAGTTATGATGAACAGTAACATGCGAACCCCTAACAAATCACAAAATTACAACAGGAGGGGAAAAAAAAAAAGATAATGCGAAAGCATTAAATGTGAAGGACAGATTTTGCAAAGTGTAATCATAAGCACATAACTAAACAGTAAAAACATTTACCAATTGGCTCCAATCTAACTATATCATCACATACCACAATTGTTAAATTTCTCACTAATTACTTAAAACAATGTAAAAAACAACCATGCTAACAAAACATTACACACACAAAGCCAATTATATCAGAATTGCAAAGAAATTCAGGGAGATTTTACCCGGGGAGGGAAAACAGCTAAAAATTACAAATTTAAAAATCCAGAGGCAAAATATACTCAATGTTCCTCCCCATACGTCTATTTCTCCATTCTATCAGCATTGTCATCCCAATCTGCAAAAACGACTCACAAAAAATAAACAAAAACAAAACACGGCAAACAATACCCAAATCAAATAAACCCAAGCAAAAGAAAAATTTCAACATACCCAATATTTTCTTTACATTTTTTACTCTACCTTTGTTCTCAAATACCATAAAAACAAATGGAAGAATACTCATAATAAAAAAAACAAAATGTGTTTAAAGGGTAAAAAGACAAACTCAAATCTGATAAAAATTCCAAAAAAGGAAACAGAAACAACAATGAAGCAAAAAACGCAAAATCCGAAAAGATAAAACAAAACCACCAGCAGCCTCAATGCATGTTACCTTAATATGATATCCAACACTCTTTCTCGCACGAAACGATCTTGAGTTCATTCTTGTGCTTAACGATGTTTCAGTAGAGAGATGGATGTGTTGGGTATTACTGAATGATTTCTTCCCTATCATGGCTTGACTAATATTTGCTCCCCCTTTTTTTTTTTTTTTCCCCCGAGTTTTGTTATAAGAACGATGAAAACTGTAGTGCTAACCGTTATGATAGTCCATCCAAGAATGAGTGAAACAAAATGCGCCGACAGTATCAGTCAAAAACTTTTAAAGTGGAAATTACCTTTACTGGAAAAATTCCCATGCAACCAATTGCAAATGCTCTGCGAGCTCAAGAATCTGAGAAATTCCCCCCCCCCCCCCCCCCCCATTCCCCTCCGAAAGGGCGGGAGGAAGAAACCAACATTAAAAAATTAGCCTTCGGAAATAGAGGCAAAAAATTCCCAAACGAAAACTGACCAATTCGACGGAATGAAATAAACATAACGCAAGAGAAAAATTCATTCAAACATTCCCCCCCCCCCCCCCCCCCCCCCTTCCCCCAACCCTCCCCCCGAAAAGAAAAAAATTTCAGAAAATTGGATTCGCAAATAAAATGAAACATTCCAAAAATCTAAACTTACCATCTCGAAAAGGCCAGTAGCAAAACGCATCGAAAAATTTCCAGGAGAGGAAAAAATCTGAAAAACGCAAAAAAAAAAAAAAAAAAAAAAAAAAAAAAAAAGAGAAGAAAAACAGTGAACAGAAATCAAACCTCAAACCAAACGAAAAGAACCATCAACAACACCAACCCAAACCAACAAAAAGAAAATGATCAGCGAACACTACAAAACAACCACAAAATCTAATCCTTGAACACGAAAAACACAAAGAAAAAAACATAACACAGAAAGACACAACAATAATGAAAGAGAGAGAAAGAAAACATAAAATATACATAGAGAAAATGGATGACCATAATCGACGCTGAGAGGCAAAAACCAAAGAAGAAAATAGGGTTTCACAGAGCAAAACTTCGAAGAAGGAGAAAGAGAAATACAAAAGGGTACAGAGAGAGAAAACCGAGGACTTTAAAATACAGAGAGAAAATAGAAGGAAAAATGGCGGCCAGAAGACACAGGAGGAAAGCGCAAATAGGATTTCCAGAACGACAACGAACAGGAAAACAGGATTTTGCAGAGCAAACCTTCGAAGAAGGAGAAAGAAAGAGACAGAACAGTAGAGAGAGAAAAAACCAGAGAAGGAAACAATAGAGAGAGAAAATAGAAAAAAAGATGGGCAGCAGAAGAGAGAAGGCGAAAAGGCAGCTGGGTTTGGAGGGCAATTTCGGCATCGTATTGTACAAATAGTGTTCGGCAGGCAAAAAACCAAGGGCAAATCCGTCCTAACACCAATCCGAGGCACGAGGGCAAGCTCGCCCATTCACTGTGCCCGTATTAGAGGAGCCCAAGGGCAGAACCGTAAATACACTGTCCTGGGCTGTGCATCACTGTAGCACGAACTGCGAAAACGAAAAAAAAAAAAAAAAAAGGGGAGAAGCACTGTGATTTACTGTAGAAACTACAGTAAAATCACCTTCTCCTTTAGTATATAGTAATAATATAATTTAAAAAAAAATACACAAATATACGACTCCATGTGCTAATAAGATCTCAAAAAAAAAAAAGAAGCACAAATAAAGTTGTTTAAATAAAGAGTTATATATTCATGTGTGTGTAATTCCATTTGCTTCTGTAGAAATAATTGTGGAAGGAAAAAAAAACGATAAAGATATGTTTTATTTTAAGAACGTAAACGAAATGGTTGCTTTAAAAAAAAAAAAAAAAGGGAGTTATTAGTTGGTGGGTGTAAAAGATTAAAAAAAAAATACCACTTAATTATAGGATATTTTTGGAATAATAACAGGGCTGTAAGAAGTAATAATTGAATTTTAAATTTAAGGAAAGATATTCATGATTCATCAAAAAAATAATAATAATAATAATAACAAGTGATTTTATTGTTTTTCACTTGCCTACAACTATTTAAAAAAGAAAATTCTACAATAATGTGTTTTTCAAAAAATATAAATTATACTATGTCTTTTATTTTTATAACTTATTTAAAAAATACTATAAAAAGACAAATTAACAAGTTACTTATTCAAATCTCATTTAATTATCCCTCTAAGTTCTAAGTTCATTACTTATCATTAAAGTTTTTTGGTCAGCCAATCAATTTGTTACAACCATCCGATCAGCATAACACGGCTAAAATAACAATAATCATGAATAAGTAAATATTTGAGTAACTGTTAAAAACTCTTCATATTTATGATACATATACATATATGATATATATGTATTTGTATCATATACGTAATGAAATACATGATACACATTAAATAGTATCAAGCACATTTGCTTGATCGGCACATTGGCGGAGTAATTAAATGGTATCATATGTATGCGCGCGCGTGTATATATTATTCAAGCACATTGGTGGAGTCTAGGTTGGAATGGTATGGGCAGCCAGGGATGGGGCGCAACCAAGGGCAATTGCTTCATGTGGTGAAATGATTTTTTTTTTTTCTTTTTTTTTTTTGGCTGAGGTGACCAAACGATTCTAAAATCATTGATTATCACGCCAGCAACTCATATTAAACTTGTTTTAGGGGCAGAGTGGTAATTCCTTGTGCCGTTAAATTAACTAAAAATAATTTTAAAAAAAAGTATTACTAGCCATATGAACGATATGGTAACAAAAATTCAAATTACGTAGCGCATAAAACAACTTTGTGTTAGTGGAAGACAATGTGTGTGTAACATATTGAATTGTGACATAAAAACGTCTCGGACTTAGGGTATGTAATAATGTTGCCATCTAAATTTTCATCTTTGACAACTTTTTTTTAATCATTTTATGGTACTCGACCAACTATACTTTAGTTGTTTAATTATTTATTTTTTGGTCTTTAACGCTTTCTTATCAGCCTTTTTCTTTAATTAAGGGAGCCTAGAGACATTTTAGTTTGATTTGTCGAAGATGTACTTAACATTACATCGAACAAAAAGTGGTGTTTCTAGTGACTAAGTAACGAGTAAGAACCTGCCTTTGAGAGGGGAACAACAACCGGAAACAGTTGCTAAGGGCAATCAAGGTTGACGGCTTGGCACCACGCGAGCTTCCAAGAGGTGTGTCTACAAGAGAGAAACGGAGATCTAAGGCAATCACACCCTAGAAGGAAATAAATCTATCCAATGACATTTGATTTTTCTGTCTTTCTGCAATCCCAATTTTATTTCTAGATTTAAGAAAAACTTTCAATAGTATTTACTGAATAAAAAATACTTTGTTAAGACTACACACAGAAACATATAACTCCCTTCCGAGCATCGGGGCCGTTATTTTCAACAAATAATTAGATATTTATGTGTTGACATTCCGGTAATTTTCTCAAGAAAATTACCTAAATAACAATATTTTTTCATTTATTGACCAACATGATATAAATTTTATATTCTTGACTAGTATGACATAAATTTTAGTTTTATTAATGTCTGATTTATGTCATATTAGTCGAATATCAAATTTTTATGTCATGTTGATGCAATGATTGTTAAATTTTTATCATGCATGTGCTTTCTCCTAATTTCTCATATCACGAACTGAATACCATCCCTATACAATATAAAAATATTAATATGGACAATCAACAATATGCAGGAATAGTAGTGTTTGTTTTCTTTTTCTTATGTCCAGGAAAAGAAAAACCATACACAAATTTATTGTCTTCAATGTTAGTTCTTGATTTTGTTTTTTCTTCGAGTGAAAATGCATTTGGTGGGTTTTATAACTTTAATGTGTTACCCACTTAATTAATGACTTCAATGGGGCTCATCATTCTGCCTTCCACAACCTTTTAGTCGTACCACACCTTTTTCATTTTATCCTTTCAAGTTGATTGTTTCAAACAGGAAAAAAATAAATAAATAAATAAGTTCTTTAGATTTGGCTTCTAAATTCAGTACTATAACTTATTTATTTATTGTTTTTGCTTTCTTTCCTTTTTATCTTACAATGTTTTAGTCCCCTTCACTTAACAAAAAAAAAAAAAAAAAAATTTGCAAAAAGGATGAAAATATCAATGTTGATCGATAGATTAAGGGCATGAATCTACGGAAATATTCACAGATAATGTTGATATCGATGTCGATGTCAGTAAAAAAAATTTACATGGATATTTGCATTAAAAAAATTAAAAATTTGAAGTAAAATTAAAAGTAATGAAAAAGAACTAAATATTATGTAAATTGATCTATTTTTTTACAATAAAATGATGTATTCAAAAAATATGTGTAGATGCTGGAATTCTACAATCAAAATTTAACGGAAAAATTAGTATGGAAAACGTAATAATTGATTAATTGGGCCCTTGGACATCGTGATAAAACTCATAAAGCAATGCGGAATTGAAATAATCAGATATGAGAAAAAAATGAAATAATCAAGTCAAATAATAAACAGAGAGAGATAATCATTAACACCAAGATATAGAGAGGTTCGCCAATTGTGCTACGTCCTCTGTGAATATAATGTATTTACTGTATGTGAGTATTCTCCAGTACTAAGAGATTTATGGATATATTTTGACAGAGTAACAGTACGTCCCAGTTAGGAAAAAAGAGCGAGATCCCCTTGCAGGAGATGGTCTTCTTCTATTTATAGAGGAAATATCAGGGTTTCCTCTCCGCAATTTTAGATGAGCAGTTCTTAATGAACTGCCTTTTTTGGACACTTGTCACCCTCTGAATGTAGCAGTTATTAGGACAAGTTATAAATACTGGGAGTAGCGGTTATTGGCATGTCAGTTATACTGAAAGATCTGACACATCATTATCGATTTTGAATTCGACAGTTAAGGGGAATGTCCCCTATAATTTTCGTTGAGCATGGACAACGAACGATGATAGATAAACAAAGCTTGGGCTTAGTTATAACATCGTTCATAGCTTATATAGGGTATAAATGACGAACGACGGGTAGAAACAAGACTTTATCTTTGCAATCTATCGTTCGTGGGAGGTAGAGTCAATGGATAAAGATCAAGTTCGATCTGTTGGTTCGAAGTTCGATGTTTAACTCTGAACGGATCGCATTTGAAGTCATTGGGTCCGGCCCAATTATGCGAGCGATGGACATTCATTGTTGACTTGTATAATGAATTGGGTCCGGCCCAAATATGAAGATGCTAGAATCGAGAGTTCATCGTTCGTTAGATAAACTGTTAAAGCTAACGTCATAATGGGAAGACGAAGTCTAACCCCAACAGATAGCCCCCCACTCTATCGAGCGATGGATCCTCGATAGAGTGTTTGATGATTAGCGAGAAAATAACATCAGTCGTTATATCAGATGAGGGAAATCCGAACGTACTGACAAATGAATTATTAGGAAATCTCGAGCCTTGTGAGAAACGATATCTCATACACGTGGCGTACATCGAATGGACGTTATGAAACGGAACCATTGTCTCCTTTTTGAAATTCGTAACGTTGTGACGTCAGAAATGTGAGCTGGAAAAGGCGTGAATTCCGGGATTCGAACCGTTGCGACGTACGGTCTTCTGAGGGAGGAATTTGAAGGGTTACGCTGTTCATGCCGTTTGATCAAGCCTTTCCGGAACAGTCGGGACCGTTGGATGTGCTATGAAACTATATAACCCTTCATATCCCCATATCCCAATTTTCTATTTCTACTCGGAGCCTTCAGAAGATCAGAAGCCAAGTTTCTCAAGTTTCTCAAGTCCTTCGCATTCTCAGGCAAGATTTTTCTTCTTCTCCATTTCCAGTAATTTTTGATTTGGTAGAGTTTCTTCTCAATTTTCAAGTCTTTCTAGTACGTCTTCTGCATTTCTTTTGGGTGAGTGATTTGGTCGAGGGTTTAGTTTTTCTGAGTTTTCTCTGAAGTTTTTGGGTTTTATGTTCTTCGTGTT
The DNA here is from genome assembly GCA_008635985.1 of Ficus erecta. Classification (NCBI taxonomy): domain Eukaryota; kingdom Viridiplantae; phylum Streptophyta; class Magnoliopsida; order Rosales; family Moraceae; genus Ficus; species Ficus erecta. The sequence continues at coordinate 214,721 of BKCH01000234.1, read as the reverse complement.
CATATCATTCTTCTTGGGATTTTAGTATAGTAGAATCCGTTAGATCCAAAATTCTTTCATCGTTCGCCCAGAATTCTGTTTGTAATCCATGGATAAAAAGAAACAACCCATAGAGGAAATTAATGTCGAGTCGACGAGCACTGATTCCAGTGACAGTATTTTTGATGATGAGATAACGTCGACCCTTCGACGTTCACGGTTCGAGCATGAATATGCTCAGAGCAGAAGAGGTGCTGAAACGAGTAGTGAGGCTTTGGAGAGGAATCGACCAGCGACAACATCGGAGGAAGAAGCTGTATCAATTCCCCCTATCGCTCGATTAACGAAACTTCGTCGTTTGAGTTCTCAATTATTTCTCCGAACGTCGAACCCTCGCTTAGTTTTAACAGAAAATGACTTATCGGAGATCAGAGGTCGATTCGGGTTTCCGAACGAAGTTCAACTGCGTCTTCCGATGAATGACGAACGAGCAGACACCGTATCCGAAGGATGGATATGTATGTATACTATTTATTTTGAGTGTGGGCTAAGACTTCCTCTTCCTCCTCTCCTTATTGAATGTATGCACCACTACCAGCTCGCCATTCCACAGTTAATGCCGAACGGGATGAGGGTTTTCTTGGGATTAATTGTGCTATCAGAAGAAGCGGACATCGAACTATCGGTAGACGATGTGCTTGCGATTTATTATCCCCAAGAAAATGCGAGAGATCATGGATGGTACTCGATGTACCCGCGGAGGAACAAACAAGTGGTGGGCGAAATGAAGAACGCCAATAGATATTGACAGGATCGCTACTTCTTCATGCATGTAAATAAGATGTCGATGGGCGATCTGGCTAATTTCTTTTACCCTCTATGGGGAACCCTTCGTAAGTATCGAACGAAGAACGTCGAACGTCGAAGTACCGAAATGTTTTCGTGATTTTTAATATATTTCATGTTGTTTTGCAGGCAAGAAATTGAATAAGCCGCCTCCCAAAGCTCTTTTGTTCGAAGAAAAGCTCGAGCGTCTACTTTCTCTGCCGAACCGAGAGTGGGACGATATACAAGTCCCAGAAAGACTAAGAGCATCGAGCCTGTGGAAGGACTTCATCGAACTTTCAACAGGTATTCCTAAACGAGTTCCTTCCTGGGTAGATTGGCCCTTTATAATTAGGGGAGCGCTAAGGAGGCTTTTTGGCACTCCATTGTTCGTCGATCCCCTTACTGACGAAGAGGCTTGGATCGCAGAATTTGCCCTGGACTCGTTGGTCATGGAGATACCTACTCCAAAAGATATAATGGCCAAACGCAAGGCTAAAAAGGAAGCCGAAAGGGCAGCTGCAGCTGCTGCGAACGCAGGCCAGGGCAATGAACTTGCGCCTTTTCCCGTTATCGAGTCCTCCCCTGAGCCTCCATCGAAGCCTAGTCCGCCACCTGCCAAGAAGAGGAAGGTGGTGGACAAAGCTAAGACAAAAGTTCCGGCGAAGAGGAAAGCGAAATCGAAGGTTGCATCCCCAGAACCGAACGTCGAAGGTCCGAGAGTTGAAGTTGTTATGCCTCCACGGCAAAGTCTTCTTAGCGACAGGCAGGCGAGTGTGGATATCGCACGCCAGCTATTGTCGGAGGTGGACGCGGAGACTTTAACTTAAGGTTCACTTCAAGATCATATGGATGACATCATGTGGGATACAATGAAGGTACGAACATGTACTTTTTACTTCGTTCGATATTTTACAACTCGAAAATTTTTCTTCTTCTAAAGAAGATTGTCATTTTATATTGCAGGTCCATGTCCGGACGACAGGGATCTTCTATCGCTTGGCTGACAAGGTTGTCAACCAAAGCAATACAATAAAAGAGCTCGAAGCAAATGATCGCTCGCGCATGGAGAGGTTGCAGGACATCGAACGTAAGTTCGTGGATGTCACGACGGGCGCAGAGGGGTTAATATCCGAGCTTTAGAAATCAAAGGATGTGGCAAAGGAGGGTATGCTGGCGATGGAAGCCATGGTTAAGAGATTTGATGAAGCTCAAAACAAAATCAAATCTCTGGAGGCTGAAAACGCAGCGCTCGCTACCCAAATTTTGGATGCTGCTGAGAAGGCGACCTTCAGGGCTCGTTATGACATCCTTATGGATTACAAGGATGGACTCCTTGACGAAGGAAAAGCATTGGAGGAAATTAAGATGTTTGAGGAAGATTATCTTGACGAGGCTAGGTGTTCCTCCTCGATCCCCTCATTGGAGCCAGCAAATCCGGGACATCCTAATGTCGAGCCCCCAGCACAGGCCAATCCTCCCGAAGCTTGCGAGCCACGGGAATAGATTTCTTGTTGTTTTTTATAATTTTCTGCGAACATTTTATTCATCTCTGTATTGTAAAGACAATTTTAGTTTTTAATCGAAGATAAATTTCAACTTCCATATATATATATTTTTTATAGTGTTGATGCGAGCGAAACGAGCAATGATTGAGCTATATGAAAACTAATCATATATATAGCTCAGTAGTGTAGTTGGGAACGTACATGTGTTACCGTGATTGAACTTGAATATCGTTCGATTATCGTTCGAATGTGTTTTAATCAAACATTGAATTTTTTTGATATTTTTGACTGAACTCATACAAACGTGTACGAGCTACCTACGTACCCAGTGTTTAGGGATCAAGCCATTCGTAGTTCAATCAAACATTGAATTTTGATGATAATTTTGACTGAACTCATACAAGCGTATACGAGCTGCCTACGTACCCAGTGTTTAGGGATCAAGTCAATCGTAGTTCAGGAAATGTCTTTAGGCATAGACCTACGGGTCCGACATCGTATCGAACGTTCGACGTAACGGATCTAGCCTTTACAAAATAAAGTCAGAAAAAATAAAGTAAAAGATTACAAGTATTCAAGCAAATCTATCTAAATTACACGTAATATTTGCGAAGGTGATGAGCGTTCCTAGCTACGAAGAACTTCAACTACATCGCTCGTCTCCAAACGATAAACGCCCGGTCGAACAACCTTCAAAATCCTGTAAGGACCTTCCCAGTTTGCTCCCAACTTTCCTGCGTTTGGCTCGGCAGTGTTTTGGAATACTTTCCGAAGTACGAGATCTCCTTCGTTGAAAGTTCTTAGTTGAACTTTAGAGTTGTAGTATTTCGCCACTGACTGCTGGTATTTTGCCATACGAACTAGGGCGTGATCTCGTCGTTCGTCAAAGGTATCCAAACTGTCGTTAATCATCTCCTGGTTTTGACTTTCGCTTTCAAAAGCCAATTGATGCCGGAGTGTAGGGACACCGATCTCTGCTGGGATTACAGCTTCTGCTCCGAAGGTTAATGAGAATGGAGACTCACCGTTCGCTCTCCTGGGGGTGGCTCTGTACGCCCAAAGTACGCCATGAAGCTCGTCTGCCCATCTTCCCTTTTGTGCTTCGAGTTTCTTTTTTAAGTTCTGTACAATGGTCTTGTTGGTTGCTTCAGCTTGTCCATTCCCTTGGGGGTACCTCGGGGTAGAAAAACTGAGCTCGATTTTCCAGTTCAAATAGAACTTTCTGAAGTTGCCCGAAATGAATTGGGATCCATTGTCCGCGACAATTTCTTGAGGCAATCCGAATCTGCAAATAATGTTTCTCCAAATGAAGCTTTCAACGTCCGAATCCTTTATTTCAGCAAAAGCTTCTACTTCTACCCACGTAGTGAAGTAATCAGTGAGTATAAGCAGAAATTTGCGCTGACCGCTCGCTCTTGGAAATGGCCCGACGATGTCCATTGAATACTTCATAAATGGATAAGGGGATCCAACGCTCGACAGTCGTTCTGTGGGTTGATGAAACACTGGGGAATGTCGCTGGCATTTGTCGCATCGTTTGACAAAGTCTTCGCTATCTTAGAGCATAGTGGGCCAGTAGTAGCCCTGTCGTTTAACTTTGTTGCAAAGAGACCGTCCCCCAGAATGATTTCCACATTCTCCTTCATGAATCTCCTTCAGCACGTACACAGCTTCTTGTTCGTTTAGACATCGTACATAAGGACCATTAAAAGAACGCCGATAAAGGATGTCGTTGATCATCGAGAATCTAGCAGCCTTCGTTCGGATCTTTCTTGCCTCCTGCTTGTCTTCCGGCACAATTCCTTCTTTCAAATAAGCACTTATGGGCGTTCGCCAATCTTCTTTTACTTCGTTCGTCTTGTGTGTGGCTTCGACCTGAATGCTTGGTTCTTCAATAAACCCGATCGGAATGCTTCGACGTAAGTGTGGCTCTGAAGTTGAACCGAATGAAGCCAAGGCGTCCGCTTGTGTGCTATGATTCCTCGACACTTGTTCTATCGAGCATCTTTCGAATTGTTGTACAAGCGAACGAACAACGTTCAAGTACGCCTCCATCCTTGTATCCTTGGCTGTATATTCTCCGAGCACTTGGTTCACTACGAGCTGTGAATCACTATAGATCTTCAGACGTCGAGCCCCCAGTGCCTTCGCTAATCGTAGCCCAGCAATTAAGGCTTCATATTCTGCCTCGTTATTCGAAACATTAAACCCCAGGCGAAATGATTGCTCGATTATCTCACCACCAGGAGATTTACAAAATACTCCCACTCCAGATCCTTTGACATTCGATGCTCCGTCCACCATGAGCGTCCAGTAGCATTCTTCTTTAGTGTTCGTTGTGAAAGGATCTGGTGTGAGTTCAGCTACAAAGTCAGCAAGTACTTGTGAATTCAAACTGGTTCGAACCCGGTACTCGATATCAAACTCACTCAATTCGACTGCCCATTTTGTTAAACGTCCAGACAAGTTTGGACTATGAAGAATGGCTCGTAGGGGGTAAGTTGACATTACGATGATCGAGTGTGATTGGAAATATGGTCTCAGCTTCCTAGCAGCGGTCACTAGGGCTAGGGCCAATTTCTCAATTACCGGGTATCTTGTCTCCGCATCAAGTAGCGTCTTGCTGATGTAGTATACTGGATGTTCGCCGTTTGCGTCTCGTACAAGAACGGTGCTTACTGCTTCTTCTGTTACTGCTAAGTACAAAAATAAACTTTCACCAGTTAGAGGTTTCGCTAGAATCGGAGGGCTTGACAAATACCTTTTTAATTCGTCAAACGCTTGTTGACAACGGTCATTCCACTCGAACTTCTTGTTGCCTTTGAGTAGCTTGAAGAAAGGCTGGCACTTATCGGTCGATCGGGAGATAAATCTGTTCATAGCTGCGATTCTTCCAGTCAACTTCTGGATCTCTCGCTTGTTCCTTGGTGAATGCATGCTGATTACTGCTCGTATCTGGTCAGGGTTTGCTTCGACACCCCGCTGCGTCACAATGTAGCCTAAGAACTTCCCAGATGAAACACCAAATGTGCATTTGGAAGGGTTCAAACGCATGTTGTGTTTTCTAAGTACTGAGAAGCACTCTGATAGATGACCGATGTGGTCTGCAGCCTTCAGAGATTTGACCAGTATATCATCTATGTATACCTCCATCGTTCGACCCAGTTGATCAGCGAACATTGCGTTGATAAGTCTCTGATAGGTTGCACCGGCATTCTTTAAACCGAAAGGCATAACCTTGTAACAGTAGATTCCTCTCTCCGTGATAAAAGCTGTTTTCTTCTGATCATCGGGATGCATGAGGATCTGGTTGTATCCCGAAAATGCGTCCATGAATGAGAGCAATTCATGTCCAGCAGTTGCATCAACCAATCGATCGATGTGTGGAAGGGGGAAACTATCTTTCGGGCAAGCCTTGTTCAAATCGGTGAAATCGATGCATACTCTCTACTTCCCGTTCTTTTTCTTCACAATGACAACGTTTACTAACCAGTCTGGGTACTGCACTTCTTTAATGAATCCAGCTTCGATTAACTTTCGCACCTCATCGTTCACAATCTTATCACGTTCGATTCCAAGTTTCCTTCGTTTCTGCTTCACTGGCTTATGGCTAGGATCGACATTGAGGCGATGTGTTGTTACTTCCGGGTCAATGCCTGGCATGTCATTGTGTGACCATGCAAAGCAGTCTTGATTGTCACGAAGAAAACTTATCAGCTGATCACGAATAGCGGGAACGAGCAGTGAACCAATATTAATGGCTCGATCTGGATTTGCTGGATCGATTGGAACTTCGTCTAATTGCTCCACGTCCGGTTGTGCTTCGACGTTCGATTTCTCCTTCTTCTCTAATTGCTACAAGCTGTCAATCTTCTTCATTTTTAGAGAGTGGAGGTAGCAAGTTCGAGCTACTTCTTGACTTCCTTTTATTTCCCTAACTCCTCTCTTCGTGGGGAATCTAATACGTTGGTGGTAAGTGGAAGGAAATGCCTTCATTGCATGAATCCATGGCCTACCAAGAATGATGTTGTAAGCCGATGGACAATCCAAAACCAAAAAAGTGGTTAACTTATTTTCCCCTGCTGCGAATACAGGGAGCTTAATCTTTCCAACAACAGCGGTCGAATCGCCATTGAAACCTGTTAAAATGGTTGTCGATTGTTCGATGTCCGACTCAGATAACTCCATCTCTCTGAGTGTTGAAAGGAAAAGAACGTCCGCAGAACTCCCATTGTCGACCAGAATTCGACCTACTTCGCAGTTTGAAACGTTCAATGTCAGAACGAGTGCATCGTCGTGGGGCCGACTAAGGTTTGTAACCTCGCTGCTGTGAAAGGTGATAGAATGCTCGATGGGATCATCGGGAAGAATCGTGGCGATTGGTTGCATGGCTTTCCTTCGATGAGACTTGATAGCAGTAACTGTTTCTCCACTATAAATTGAACCTCCGCAAATAACGCCTATCGTCTTTCGAACTGGAGGTGGTGATGGCATGTCTTCGATCTGCTGTACCACCCTACGTTCTTTGTTCTCGCCGCCAAGTCCGTAAGTCTCTCTTCCCTTGTCGGTCAGGAATTCCCGAAGGTGGCCCTTTTTCAACAATTCGGCAACCTCCGCTCGAAGTGCTCTGCAATTAATGGTCAAATGACCATGGTCTTTGTGGAACTCACAGTATTTGGATGTGTCTCTGGCTGGGTTCTCGGGCAACTTCTTCGGCCAAGTAACAAAATCTTGGCGTTTAAGGTGAGCGATGAGTTCGGAGGGACTTATGCCGAGGGCATATTTAGGAGGAGAGAATGGACGCTTATGCTCACGTCGTGTCATTCGTTCGACTATACTCTTTGTTCGACGTTATGGGCGTTGTCGTTGGAATGTCTTCTGTCGTTCGTCGCGAGCCTTTGAAAGTTCTTCACGAGTCCGTGCAAGGTCTCGTTCCACTCGCTCATTCTCTTCTTCGAGTTCGATGAATCCCTTCGCTCGATGTAAAGCATCTTGGATCGTTGGGGGGTAACGGGCACAGATTTCGTTTTTGAACAGAGACCTGTGTTTCTGACCCTTCTTCAATGCTTCTCTCGCTGTACCGTCATCCAATCCAGAGATCTCCGAAATCGCTTTGCTAAAGCGCTTTATATAAGCGCGAAGCGACTCGTTAGGTCCTTGCACTACGCTCCATAGATCCTTCATGGTTTTCCCAAAATGAATATGGACGAAGTAATTCCTCATAAATTCAAGTAAAAGCTCGTCAAACGAATCGATCGACTCTGGAGGGAGATTGCAGAACCATCTCAACGCAGCTTCCTTCAAGCTTTGAGCAAAAAGCTTGCACATCATATCGTCGAGCATATGGGTTGGAATATTCGTCGATTGAACAACGTGCTTGTACTGGAGCAGGTGGTCGTGCGGATCCGACATTCCGTCGAAATGTGGAAAAGAGATGCTTCCAAACTTGGGAGTGATGGTGTTGGTGATACGGCTTGTGAGGGGTGTTTCTCTTACTCCTCGAGCGAGGTCATCAATTCCCGGTGTCGATGCTGTTGCTCGCTGTATCTGAGATGAAAAACGTTGTTCCATCTGTGCTTCAAGTGTCCTCATTTCCTCAGACATGAAACTTCTCATCATCTCTTCTACGTTCGTCATCCCTGGCTGAACGAATCCTTCTAATGGTTGCGGTTGATCGGGCGTCGAACGCCGTGTTGGTGCTGTCTGTCGTCTTGAACTGGTTCCTGGTGCGGTGGGTCTCGGCTGCGCTTGTCTTTCGTTTACTACTAGGGTATCCTCAGATGCGAATAGTGGCTGCATCGAAGTAATAGGGCTGTAAGTTGCCCTCGAACGTTGAGGGTTATGGGGTGTAGCGTGTTGCCAGCCCCCAGCGCTCGCACCTGAAGAATACCCGACATACGGGTTGTAGTAGTACGAATAAGCGGCTTGTGAGTTGATCGCCATCAACTGGTTTTTGAGAATCTGGTTCTCTGCGGTGATGTTCTCCATATGACTCTGCTGTTCGTTGTGTTTCTTGGTTAATTCTTCCACCAATCGTGTCAGATTGGTGATTTGTGAAATGGCTTCAGAAGTTGAGGCTTCCTGGTGATCAACTGGGCTTCCCTGGGGAAGTTCATCCTGATGTTCACGTTCTGCTGACATGGTTACTGTACAAGTTTCCGATGTATGATGGCCAAGGGCCCCACGGTGGGCGCCAAACTGTAGATGCTGGAATTCTACAATCAAAATTTAACGGAAAAATTAGTATGGAAAACGTAGTATTTGATTAATTGGGCCCTTGGACATCGTGATAAAACTCATAAAGCAATGCGGAATTGAAATAATCAGATATGAGAAAGAAATGAAATAATCAAGTCAAATAATAAACAGAGAGAGATAATCATTAACACCAAGATGTAGAGAGGTTCGCCAATTGTGCTATGTCCTCTGTGAATATAATGTATTTACTGTATGTGAGTATTCTCCAGTACAAAGAGATTTATGGATATATTTTGGCAGAGTAACAGTACGTCCCAGTTAGGAAAAAAGAGCGAGATCCCCTTGCAGGAGATGGTCTTCTTCTATTTATAGAGGAAATATCAGGGTTTCCTCTCCGCAATTTTAGATGAGCAGTTCTTAATGAACTGCCTTTTTTGGACACTTGTCACCCTCTGAATGTAGCAGTTATTAGGACAAGTTATAAATACTGGGAGTAGCGGTTATTGGCATGTCAGTTATACTGAAAGATCTAACACATCATTATCGATTTTGAATTCGACAGTTAAGGGGAATGTCCCCTATAATTTTTGTTGAGCATGGACAACGAACGATGATAGATAAACAAAGCTTGGGCTTAGTTATAACATCGTTCATGGCTTATATAGGGTATAAATGACGAACGACGGGTAGAAACAAGACTTTATCTTTGCAATCTATCGTTCGTGGGAGGTAGAGTCAATGGATAAAGATCAAGTTCGATCTGTTGGTTCGACGTTCGATGTTTAACTCTGAATGGATCGCATTTGAAGTCATTGGGTCCGGCCCAATTATGCGAGCGATGGACATTCGTTGTTAACTTGTATAATGAATTGGGTCCGGCCCAAATACGAAGATGCTAGAATCGAGAGTTCATCGTTCGTTAGATAAACTGTTAAAGCTAACGTCATAATGGGAAGACGAAGTCTAACCCCAACAATATGTAAAGCACAATGTACATAAAAAGATTTATTAAACAAAATACATTGATATGACAACAACTTTATTAATTATAAATTTTAGAATCTCATAATATTTTTCATAACAATAAAAGTATACAAGGTTCATAATTAAATACAATTTTTTTAAAAAAAAAAACTTTAATTCCTGATATGCTAAGTGTCAATTACCAAAATATATATATATATATATATATATATATATATATATATACTGAACTTAAGGAATTATTATTAGTATTATCATTGGTTGATACAATATCACAAAGTAAAGGAAGGGCATAGGAATTTTTTTATTTACTAAAAAATTCCTTTTATTTATTTTTTAAGTCTTTTGTTTTATTTATATATATGGATATTGGTAGATATTTAATAGATATATCTGTGAAAATACTCGTATGTTTCCGGATACTCCGATAAAATTATAAAAGAAGAAAACAAATATTAATACGTTTTGGATTTTATTCAGAAAAAGTATCAATATATCATAGATATTCCGATAAAAAAAATATACTTACCTACTGTATTTGTATCAAGAATATCCATTTACAGATAATTTGGAAAAAAAATTATCAAAAAACTTGTCGATATTTTCGTGATTGGTTATGAGACATGTGTACGAGGTCATTCTCGAGCTTAAGTTCTTAGATTAACTGCATGTGATGTTGTCCCTGCATGCTATTAATACGTCAGTCGTAAATGAACGGTTGATTGGGTTTCGTAATTAAAGCAGCTCGGCCAAAAGAATGAACTATTAGAACCTCATAATATAGTAAAAATAAATGTCAGTCATAATGTTTTTTTAAAAAAATCTCTTTCACTAAAATAAAAAATATTTATATACATATATCATAATATGCATGTTGATCGAATCTATGATCCATGGAATACATAGTTAAAAACAATGTTAAAATTTGCACGGTGTTTTGGAGTTCTTGCAGTGTGAAATCATGCGGTACGAAAAACAAGATTAGATTTTCCAAAACCTTTGGACTCTTGGATTTACCTTTCTGAATGACTTTTGTTTCTATCCAAAATCTTAAATAAATTAAATTAAATTAGCAGGACATTAATTTCTAATTTTCATAAATAAATGGTGCTCTAGATTCACACATGAGAGTTTGGCCAATAATAATATATTTGTATTAAATTTCTTATTATGTTGTAGTCACTTTACTTGGAAAATAGAAAAGAGTGTCATTTTTTTCTTTTGAAATGGAAAAGAATGTCATTTGATATGCTAATTGTTATCATATGTTTTTTTTTATTTTTTATTTTTTATTTTAAGGAGAAGTATGATACAAAAAAATGAAAGCCCAATTTCCTCCCTGAATAAGTTTTGTTTTTATTTTTATTTTTATAAGAATCCTCCCTGAAGAAGCTTGATCTATATAAAATGGAGATAAATATATATACGTGCATATATTTTTTGATGATGTAGGATGACCTTCTCGTATGGATTAAATAAAGATAATTAAAAAAAAAAGATATTTGATAAAATCGTTTTCATGAAACATGTCGGTGGAAATAAAATAACGTTTACTTAAAGTGTTCTTTTATTTTTTGTCGTATTATTTCGCTACAAGGGAAGGAGATTCCAAAATAATGAACTGATTGACTCAAAGAACAACTATATCACATATTTCTTTGGCCTTTTCTACCAAAAAAAAAAAAAAAAAAAAGACTATATCACATATTTCTGCAAACATTAGAGTCACGTTACAACGTAAAAATGTACAAAACGAATAGTGCCAATAGAAGTGTTTGATAAAGAGTTGATGGTAAAGTTGTAACACAATAGAATGAAAATAACAAAGATTTTTGAAATTCACTAACTATTATGTGATAAAATAAAACGGGCTGTTGGAAGCTTAGAGCATTTCTAATAGAGTAGTAAATTGATATATGGGCAATAGCTAACGCTTCTTAGATTGGTTGGTAGGACATTCGTTTTTTCTCGCTTAATGTTTGAGTTTGAATCGTCACCATTGAATTGGTCGGGGTATATGAACAATCCACTTAGTATGTGATTCATATATCACGTGGGTAACATCCAACTCCCCAGGATTATACGGACATTCTAATCTCTACCCTCCTAATCTTTTTTTTAAGAAAAAAAAGACATATCAATAATAAATTTTGACATTTGGGTGAAAAAAAAAAAAAAAAAACTCTTGAGAAGAGAATTATTTTATATCAAATCTATCATATGATAAATTTGATGACAAATATTCTATTAAATATAATCAATATTAGATATGACATTTAATTTTTAATGATTAACGTTTCGACTTTTCATAAAATCACTCGACTCTCTTAATTTTTTATCACGTTGCTGGTTCTTTAAACGTCTATCTTGAAATGTTTTCCCATCTGACACACTTATCCTCAATATGTCATTTAGTAAACTTTAGTCAAATGTGATAGCCAACATACCAATTGATATTTGAGCCAAAAAAAAAAAAAAAAAAAGAAGAAGAAGAAGAAGAAGAAACCTTACTAATCGGTAAATGAACACATTAATAGCTAACTTAATTATTTGTTTTAGCAATTATTATAAAACAACGATATCATTGTGTTTTTAATTTTTTTTACGCAAAATAATACACATCTATTTCTCGCAAAACAGATAATTACAATCTATAAAATCTTCAACATAAATAAATCCAACTAAATCATAACTTACAAGTACTTAGTCCTTAATGATTGACAGAGAATTCCTAATACTTATGAGCCACTTGAGTTTGTCATTTCAGCAACTCTTTATCTCAATACCCAACTCTAAATTTAAAAATTGAAATCTTTATCATTTAGTTATCTAAGATTTTTTTTGTTCAAATAGTAATTAAAAATTTAATGCAAAAAAAGCATTAAAGTGAAAATAATGTAAACATGAATGACATCATATCATTACATTTTTTATGTGACAAAACTTCACTACGTGACATCCAATTAGCAGGGGTGCGTGTCAAAATTTCACTATCAAGAGAGAATTTATGTGGGCCTCCAATAATATAAATATACCCACGAGCTCACAACCTGTTAAGACAAATACTAGCGGGACCCATTATCCACGTGTCACACAACAAGTGGTACTTCAAAAAAACTTGGGTCCCAACTCCTTAAGCGTCCCATAATGCCTCCACCTACTTCACCTCCAAAATGTCTTATTGGAACTCGTGAAGGACTAGTGTTGGGAACAAAACACAAACAACTTGGTCAAAGGGGCACTTTGTGGGGCCCCATATCCCACGTAGCACTGCCTGCACGTCTCACAATGCCCTTCCGTTACAAACAAACTTGCATTTCTTTTTTCACCCCAAAAAAAAAAAAAAAAAACACTATGCATTTCTTTAAAAAAGAAATTACTTATCCATATTTATATATATATATATTATTTTAATTTAATGCTATTATTGATTTTTTTTTTCAAGTAAAAAAAATTATTACAATAATCTCGTTATCATTTTCATAAGATGGCCTTACTTTTCAGTCACTAATTCAAAATTTTTATCATAATTTTTTATTTAAAAAAAAATTAACAAAAATTATAATTAATTTTTAAAAAATCAACTAACTCTATTTTAAAAATTTCATCTACAATCGGTAAATCAAGTGGAGACATAATCTATAAAAAAAATCACGAGTTCAATCAATAAAACGAAAAAGATTTGATATAATTTTACTTAAAACATGAATTTGCTTCATGTAAATTATTATGAGTTAAATATCGTCATAATAAATTGTCGAGTATCACATTTGAAAATATCCTAGAGATAAAATAGTAAAAGACATCTTTATCAACATATCACATATGGATCCGGATAAATAAAGATTTTATTATTTCGTTAACACAATTTATGATAAAAATTATACTTTTCTAACCGTAGGTCAATATGAAAATTTTACAACATCATATAAAAATGCATCTAATTAAAGATTAAATTATTAAAAAATTAATCAAATGACAAGCAAGTACTTATTTATAGGATACAGTACAGTTTTTTTAACATAAAAATTGAGGATTTAAATTTTATATATTTAAATATAATTAAATATGATATTAATGAAAACTTTTTTATTATTTTACAAAAATAAAAATGGTTGTTACAAGATAAAAGAAAATGAAAAAAAAAAAAAAAAAAAACTGAAACAAGTACAGTTCTTAATGCATTAAGAACGACAAACAAGTACTTATTTATAGCACAGAGTACAGTTTTTTTAACATGATTTTTGTTCAGTGATTTGATCCATCTCAAATTAAAATATATATTTTTATCTTAATTTTTATTTTTTTAAAAAAATATTTTTGTTTTTTTCTGAAAATTTTTTTATCTTTTCTAAAAATTTAACAAAAATTTTCAACTTAAACTTAAAATTTTCAACTCAAATTTAAAATTTTTAAACTCAACTTATTCACTAAACGAACCTAAAAATTAAATATTTAAATTATATATCTTTAAATATAATTAAATATGATATTATTATTAAATTATGTTTGATATCGTGATTAATACAGTTCTTAATGCAAACTTTTCATTATTTTACAAAAATAAAAATGGTTGTTACAAGATAAAATGAAAATGAAAAAAAAAAAAAAAAACTGAAAACGTTAAACTGTATTTAATAAGTCCATTTGACGTCCACTAGGACAGTACAAAGACTACACTCTCTATCTACAGAGATTCTCGTCTTTTTCTTTCTTTTCTTTTTTATTATTTTTATTTTTTGGCGGGTGAAGCAGTCACAAATTACAGTGAAAAATCACTCAGACCCAGACAAAGAGTGGGAAAAACCCTAGCATTTTCCCGCTTTCTCTCTCAATTTGCTGACACTAAACCCCTCAAAAGACTGTACTAAAATCTGGGTTTCTCCCTTTTTTTTTATTTAAATAATTATCGGATGAAAAAAAACTGTTTTTCGTTGTGTTGTTTAGTGTCCTCACATGTTAACTCTCCCAGACCCAGATGAAAAGTGGACAAAAGTCATTACCTTTTTTAGGGCTCTTTGTTTTCACTTGCATTAAAGAAAGCAATAAAAGAGGAGCTGGGTTTTTTTACATTTTCTCATTTTCTTTTCTTTTTGTTCCCCTCTTACAAAGGTACTTTTTATTAAGGACTTAGAAGTGAAAACTAAAACAAAATAAAATAAAAATCTCATGGGTCCCTTTTCTTGAATGCAATTTGGTTGTTGATTTTGCAGACCCACTTCCTAGTGTCTGAGCTTCTCTGGAACAATGTGGGGGAGGTATGGTGTTTTAGCTCATTTTTGAACCTCCTTCATGCTTTTCTCCTCTTTTACTCTTCTGGGTTAGCATTATTTCCTCTTAAAAATGGGATCTTGGTTTAAAAGTTTGCGACTTTATTGCTTAGATCTCTAAGAGCTAACCAAAGTTCGTGTTTTTCATTTCTGAAAGTCTCTCTCTTTCTCTATCTCTCTCTCTCTCTCTCTCTTTTTTTTTTTTTTTTTTTTTTTTTTTTTTGTTCCTGGGGCAGTCGAAAAACAGTCTTTTTGGGATAAAAATCCTCTCTTCAATCTCTATACACTCCAAAGATTTTGTCTTTCATTTGTTGGAAAGGTGCTATTCTGATTAACTTATTGTTGTTTTGTTTCCTTTTTTGCTTCAAAAAAATCGTTGTCTTGCCCGCTGAAGTGGCTACAAAATCATCATTTTGTCTCTTGTTTCACTGTAATGTGAGTTCTGCTTCTATCAGTTAGTGGGTTTGAAGTTTGAACTCCATTTCTGTCTCCACATTGAGATTTTTTTTTTTTTTTCACTTGGAGTTGGGGGTGAAGAAACTACTAGGAAGATTGAGAATGAAGTTGTATGGGATTTTTTTGCTGTCCCTACTTTTTTTCTCCGCCATGGGGCAGCTTCCTTCTCAGGACATTCTGGCTCTGCTTGAATTCAGGAAGGGTATCAAGCGTGATCCCACTAAATATGTCCTAGATTCTTGGAATGACGAGTCTATTGACTTTAATGGCTGCCCTTCTTCGTGGAATGGCATTGTCTGCAATGGCGGGAATGTAGCCGGGGTTGTTCTCGATAACTTGGGCCTCTCTGCAGATGCAGACCTTAGTGTGTTTGCCAATCTCACAAAGCTTGTCAAGCTTTCCATGTCCAACAACTCAATCACGGGCAAGATTCCCGACAACATAGCCGACTTCAAGAGCCTCGAGTATCTTGATGTCTCCGGTAATCTTTTCTCTTCGCCATTACCAGCGGGGATTGGCAAGTTAGGGAGCTTAAGGAACCTCTCATTGGCTGGTAACAACTTCTCGGGCTCAATCCCGGATTCGATTTCGGGTCTGTCCTCAATCCAGTCTTTGGACTTGAGTGGCAACTCCTTCTCTGGGCTGTTGCCGGCATCGCTTGCGAGAATTTCTGACTTGGTGTATCTAAACCTGTCTTTGAATGGCTTTACCAAGGGAATCCCAAAAGGGTTCGAGCTGATTTCGGGTCTTGATGTGATCGACTTACATGGGAATAAGCTCGAGGGTGATCTAGACGTCGAATTCTTTCTCTTAGCAACAGCCACTCATGTCGATTTCAGCGACAATATGCTTACTAGTTCACAGCAAGAGAAGTTTTTGTCTCACATTTCGGACACTATCACGTACTTGAATCTTAGCCGTAACCAGCTTACTGGTTCGCTGGTGAGCGGCGGGGAGCTACCGATATTCGAAAACTTGAAGGTGTTGGACCTTAGCCACAATCAGCTTTCTGGCGATCTCCCCGGATTTAGTTTTACCTATGATCTCCAAGTCCTGAAGCTCAGTAACAACAAATTTTCGGGAGATATTCCTAACAACCTATTGAAAGGCGATTCTCTCGTCTTGAGTGAACTGGATTTGAGTGGCAACAATCTCTCAGGTACTTTGATTATCAACTACTTTCGGTCCTCGTATAGTTGCAAAATTATTAATCTCTTTTATGAATTGGTAATTCTGGTCTACTAGATGTCTCACATTAACAATTTCTTTTTTTCAGGACCGATAGGCACGATTACGTCCACAAATTTACGGGTTCTCAATCTTTCAACAAATGCACTTACTGGCGAGCTACCATTGTTGACTGGAAGCTGTGCCGTACTTGATCTATCAAGCAATGAATTTGAGGGAAATTTAACCAGGATATCGAAGTGGGGAAACCTTGAATTTCTCGATTTGAGTGGGAACCGTTTGACCGGGCCGATCCCTGAGGTAACTCCGCAGTTTTTGCGTTTGAATTATCTAAATCTCTCCCATAATTCACTTAGTAATTCCCTGCCGAGTGTTATGACTCAGTATCCAAAGCTTAGAGTCCTTGATCTCAGTTCCAACCAGTTAGATGGACCAGTTTTAGCTGATTTGCTAACAATGCCAACCTTGCAAGAGCTTCACCTTGACCATAATATGCTTACTGGCTCTATCAAGTTATCGGAGCCTTTGCCTAGTGATTCGAATCTTCACATTCTCGATCTGTCTCATAACCAGCTTAGTGGCTATTTTCCTGATCAACTTGGTTCAACTCCAATTCAAGTGCTTAATATTGCGGGAAATAACTTTTCGGGTTCTCTCCCAACTTCGGTGACTGACATGAGCTCCCTAATCTCGTTAGATATATCGGAGAATCATTTCACAGGTCCTCTGCCAGACAACTTACCTGACAGCCTTGTAAGCTTTAATGCTTCCTACAATGATCTTACCGGCGTGGTCCCGGAGAACGTGAGGAAGTTTCCTAGATCTTCTTTCTTTCCTGGAAATTCTGGTTTGCGTTTTCCAGGCGGCGGGTCTTCTGAACCAGGAAATTCTCCGGCCGAAAAGTCCAAGAGAAAGTCACTCAACACTGTTGTCAAAGTAATTATAATAGTATCTTGTGTTATTGTTCTGGTCATTCTCCTTTTGCTTGCTATCTTCATACATTATATCCGCATATCAAGGAGAAATCCCCCGGAGCTCACCATGAAAAAAGACACCAGCCGGCATGCTCAGCCAAACCCATCTAGGATTCGTGGAACAGACACTGGCAGTGCTTTGACTGTTTCGGCTGAGGACCTTGTCACATCACGAAAAGGAGCCTCATCCGAAATTATTAGTTCTGATGAGAAGGCAGCAACTCTTCCTGGCTTTTCACCTTCAAAGACCAGTCATATGTCTTGGTCACCGGAGTCTGGAGATTTGCTCGCTGCTGAAAGCCTTGCGAAATTGGATGTTCGCTCCCCGGATAGGTTGGTGGGCGAGCTTTATTTTCTCGATGATACTATCACATTGACACCTGAGGAATTGTCGAGAGCCCCTGCAGAAGTATTGGGGAGAAGCAGCCATGGGACATCGTATAGGGCAACTTTGGACAATGGTTTGTTCTTGACGGTCAAGTGGTTGAGAGAAGGGGTGGCAAAACAGAAAAAAGAGTTCGCCAAGGAAGCTAAGAAATTTACAAACATCAGGCATCCAAACGTGGTGGGTCTGAAAGGGTATTATTGGGGTCCCACACAGCATGAGAAGCTTATCCTTTCAGATTACATTGCACCGGGAAGTCTTGCAAGCTTTCTTTATGGTAACTTGTCGCCCTTCACTTCAACGTGTTAATCTTGTTAGAAATTTTGAAAAATACATGAACAGAGAACAGACCTTTTTTCTAGGGGGAAAAAAAACATTGAATAATTCATATGATGACGTTGCCAGGATGCATAACGTTCTGTTGTGTTATCTATGAACATAGTTAGATATCATGCACTATCATAATCGCTTTCTATGTTTTATTGATAATTCGGTTGTCCATTTCATTCTCATTGAGGTCATTCTTAGTATTGCCAAGCAGGATATGAATTTGTATAGGACATTTACGTTGCTGGCTTGGAAATCTTCTTATTGCACTCATGCAAACCATTTGCTCGGCTTAATAACCGATGATCCACACTCAAGTATTTCTAGGTCATAGCATGTAAGAATCGTCACTTGCACATAAGATTGGTACCCTTTAGATTGTTCACTGCCTCCATTCAACCAATCCGTCTGTAAGCTTTGTGCTGATTGTATGAAATAAACCGATACAGTGCACAAACTTGAAGTACTTTTCCGTGTTGTCTTCAAGTTCTTTAGCCGGACTGCTAGGAGACAAACAAGACAACCGTCAAATATGTTCAGTTGCAATTTCTTTGTCATTGGCTTTTTGACGAATCTTTGCAACTTTGTCTCATTATTCTGTTTCTCGCATAAGGATCTGTTATTTGCGATAGTGAAGGATATTTTGTGCCTATGCAAACATTCTGTCTGCTTCTCTTCCTAGATGCTTGCCTGTATATTTGGATTTTGTTTAATTCTCGTTTCTGATTATTTTATGTAAAATATTTATCCAGATCGACCGGGAAGAAAAGGGCCTCCATTACCCTGGGTTCAAAGGCTCAAAATCGCTGTCGATGTTGCACGTGGTCTGAACTATCTCCATTTTGACCGTGCTGTTCCGCATGGTAACCTTAAAGCGACAAATGTACTCTTAGACGGGCCTGATCTCAATGCCCGTGTTGCTGACTACTGCCTCCACCGCCTAATGACCCAAGCAGGCACCATTGAACAGATTCTCGACGCCGGGGTCTTAGGTTATCGTGCCCCAGAGTTGGCTGCTTCCAAGAAGCCACTGCCTTCCTTCAAGTCTGATGTTTATGCATTCGGAGTCATTCTGTTGGAGCTTTTAACTGGAAGGTCTGCTGGTGATGTGGTTGCGGGCGAGGAAGGAGGGGTCGATTTGACAGACTGGGTGCGGGTGAGAGTATCAGAGGGTCGTGGATCAGACTGCTTTGATGCTGCATTGACCCCGGAAATGGGGAACCCTGCAGTGGAGAAGGGAATGAAGGAGGTCCTTGGAATCGCCTTACGATGTTTAAGATCGGTTTCGGAGAGGCCAGGTATCAAGACTATATATGAGGATCTTTCATCTATTTAGTTTGTTTCTGTGAATCTAACTGGTTTGGAAGTTTTAGATTTTTGTGGGGGACTTAATATCTCATTAGCATCCCTTTTGTTTTGTGTCCTTTTTTTTTTTTAGGTAATTCTGATTATGTAATCAGTAAAATGTATTAACCATTTTCTGTAAAAATGGATCATATTTGAAAGGATGCAAATGTTTCAATTATTTGTCATCTCTTCCTTTGCAAGTTCATTGGATGTAGAATACACATCCAAGGTCAAGAAAATGCCTTGGAAAAAGATTATTGCTGTTTTTTTTTTTTTTTTTCTTTCTATTATGTTGCTATATATATATATATATAACAAAGATTATTTATCTTTGGTCTGCTTCATAGAACCCCAATATGGTTCTTGGGTTAAATTTTGTGATTGCAAATTTAGTCATAGTAGTAAATTCACATTCCATTTTCAATACCCAACTCTCAATCATAAAATAAACAAAAACAAAAATAAATGGACTGGAAAAGAAAAAAAATGAAATATATATATATATATATATGCGTAACATGTTACATCGAGAATGTGTACAAAAACAAGAACCCTTGGAGCGCGCACCCCCCCCCCCCCCCCCCCCCCCCCCCTCGCTTTTTTTTTTTTTTTTTGGGTAAATATAAAATCAAGACGAAAAGGGGCCAACAAAAAAGGACCGAAAAGTTAAAAATGAAAAAAAAAGGACTGAAACAGAAAAAAAAAAAAAAAAACAATGTAAAAAGCATTAAAAAGACAGGCTATCATGTGTCATTCGGGGAAGTGCACCAAAACAAGAACTTTGGCTCTTTTGCTACATCGGCCAAAAAGATAAAAGATAACAATTCAGTAGTATTAAGATATCGTGGTTTTAAAATAACTTTGCTTAATATGTTAGGTTTGTACTAGGAACTGCAATTTTATCTTGCTACTTACTAGTAGAGTAAGTTCTTTTATAAGTTGGATTAAATTTTAGTGGTTGAATTCACGAGTATTCATGCTAAAATCATGCTTCACGACGTAAAAATGCTTACACTCATATGTATAACCGTTAAAATTAGATCTTATAGTTAAAACTACAAAAAAAAAAAAAAAAAGAAAAGAAAAGAAAAGAAAATAAAAAGTTGCTTTACTAATCTTAACATTTATAAAACAGTCAAGTCAAAGGCTCATCGTTCTTTCTGACACAAGTCTTTCTCTTCTCTTTCTCTCTTTCTTTCTTTTTTATTCTATTTCATTCTTTCCCTTTTCCATTTCTTTCATTTTTTTTAATTGCTAAATTTTTTTTATGCTTTACTTCATTTAAAATATTCTTTCAGCATACTTGTTATTTTTTTTTTTCATGATCATTTTAGATTATCAACTACTATATTTCATAATGTTTGATATATATATATATATATATCATTATTTGACCTCTTTAAAATTATTCTTCACTTTTATCCCCGTGCTGATATCTTTTATGTATGCTTTCTTTCATTGTTTTCAATTTTTTATTTTTCATTATTTTTTACCCATACTGAAATAAATTTTTTTAAATGTATACTTATTCAAACATTTTTTTGTGACCATCTAAACTATTATTTTCTCATAGCACTACCTAATTAACTTTTATGTGATTCGCTAACTTCTCTCCAATTTTTTACTAGTTAAATATTTTCTCCTAATATTTTTTGAACAATTATTTTCTCATAATATCTCATAATTAATTTTTTATTTAACAAGTTGATTAAACATGTTGCATGACACGTGCCTCTAACTAGTAAAATAAAAAAGGTACAAAATGTGAATAAGAACATATGAGAATAAATCCTTCATAAAAATATTTATAATGGGCTCCTACTTAACGTGAAACGTTGCATTTAGCAAGTGACACGATGCTCTTCAAGTGTAGAGATAAAGACAATGACGTGGATCATGAAAACCATTTATACACTTTATCTTTCTTTATATTATAAGATTATGAAATTTTGTGTGATTATCTCTTGCAATAGACAAGCGAAAATGAAGGGGATTCTAGTATATCAAACTGCAATGTCATTGTCCTACCATCTATAAAATAAGATAATAACAATTCACGAAATATAATATAGTTATATTACTCTATACATTTGTAGTTATAATGGTAATTCACCCTCATTCTTTTTTTAAATGCTTCTTTATATATTTAAATAACACTAATATTAATCCAATGATATAATATAAGGTTCATAATAACATGTTATATTAAGATCATTCACGCGTAACATTTTCAGTGATATAAATTATTTGTATTAACAATTTCAATTAGTATTGTATCACTCATAAAGTAACACGTAAATTAATTAATAATTAATAATTATATATATAAATAAAAAAGTTGCATTTATCGGATAAGTAGACTGGATACCATTTCTAATGAAGTACGAATTTTTAGCATGAACAAAAAATATATATATATATATATATAAATAATTTTTTTTTTAAAATTCAAAACTTCCATCGAATCCTAAATTCAAGAATAACTTATCTTCCAAAGCCTTTAAAAATTTAGGTTATTTACACGAGTGGCCTCTGAACTATACTCTTAATCTTAAATTAGTTCTTAATTTTTAATTTTACATGTCACTATGTCTAACTTTTCTACTATTGTGAAAATGGTCCCTATATCGGTATTTCGTAGAAAATTGAACAAAAATTGAACACGTTTAGATCATGTGAGTTTTAATTAAAACTAAAATCGGAAGTAAAAAATTTTGGAAGAAAAATGGTACCTTCAATATAACTCTATGACGTTATATATATTTGATTAAAGTATAATTTTCTTCCAAAATATCTTTGATTAAAGTAAATTTTCAATAAAAAAATTTTATTACGATTTTGCCTATAAATAAAATTAATATGACCATTATGTGTTCAATTTTTATCTAATTTTGGTACATAATATTGACAAAGAGATTGTTGGCGTAACAACATAAAAGTTTTAGGAAAGTGTGATGTGTAAAATTAAAAGTAAGAGACTGGACCAACATGAGATAAAATGTATAATTGAAAGGTCATTTATAAAATTGATCAAAAATAAATAAACTACTGTACTAAATTAAGTGCAATTTGCGTTGCCCACTCTAAATTTTTGTCATTTGAAAATTAGACTCAAACATTTGATTGTGTATTTAGGACTTCAAATTAGGCAATCCTTGTCAATTAGTAAGTAGCAATGAATGGGATGTTATGGGCGCGGGAATAGCTTTCTCATCACCATCCATGACCCTTAAAACCATTCCCATTCCCACCCAAAAAAGGGCAGAGTCCTATCTCATTACCCGTTTATAAAATTATTCATTTTGAAAATTACACAACTTAAATATAAAAAAATACACACCAGAACAATTAAATAATAAAGTAAAAATTAACTATAAATTAAGATCAAAATGAAAAATTTCACAAAACCAATCCATTTTGTAAACAAATACATGTTATATTTTAATATGAAGCCACATAAATGATCCATAAAAAAAAACAACAAAATCCGAAAACTAAAAATCATATACTAACTAATACTAGCTAATTAAGATGATACTAACTAATAATTCCTTTTTTTTTCTTTTTTTCTTTTTTTTTTGGTGAAAATGATGTATTTAGTGATTTAAAAAAAAAACTAAAAACATTCAAAGTTTAAAAAGTTAACGTTCATATATATATATATATATATGCATAGTATTAATATATATAACAGATGTATATCAGCAAGAAGGCGGGACAAAGGTGCTTCCTATTATTTTCTTATTAAATTTTTATAATTTACTTGTCGCTGCCCTGCTTTCAATCGGAAAAAAGACTTCGTCTCTATCCTTGAATATCATCCCCATCCCCGTCTTGTTTAGATCGAAACTTTGCTGGGTCCGTCCCTTTAAAGAAAATTGTCATCCGTAATTATATCTCGCACTTTTAATTATTTTTCAATTCGACTCTTTGTTTTGAGGACATTAGTGTAATTTAGCATATCTTAGCTTTTGTTTGGTAGAGTGAAAAAGGGAGGGGAAGGAAATTAGATAAGGGATTTTTGAGAGGAAAATAAAATCTTGATTGTTTGGTAAATAAAAAAATTAGGAAGGAATGAAAATGGAAAATCCATGGATCCCCCTGTATTTTAATCCTTCCAACTTTAGAAAGAAAAGTGGTTGAAATTTTTTTTTATAAAACAAATGTATATAAAATATCTATTTTGATCTTATTCCATCATCATGTCTTAATTTATATAAGATTATAATTATAAAATATCGTTAATTAGACTTTTTTTTTTTTGTTTCTACTGAATATCATGATGGAAAACCTTTCATTCTTTTCATTATCTTAAAATTTTACTCTTTCTTTCCTTTCTATTCCATCTCTCTTCCTAAAGATAGCATAAAATACAATATTCCCTCTAAAAAAAATAGTAATCCAAGGAAGGCATGGATTTTGATTTCTTGACAAATGATAAGTGACGTCGCAAACTCAACCATATTATTCTTTAACTGGCCAAGAACCAGACACAATTTCTCTGTCGTCTGTTAAACGTTCCTAGTCTTTTGTTTTCCTGTCTTGTCGAGAGAGAGAGAGAGAGAGAGTGAATATCATGGCGATTAGTAAAGTAAGATCACTTCTTTCTCTCTCTAAATTCACGTCTACAAAACTGAAATCTATTCCCTTTCAATTCTCTTCACAACGTTTGTTTTCATCACAATCCCCTTCTCAGTTTGAGGTTTGTTTTTCTTCTCCTTATGTCCTTCCATTTTTCCATTTTCTCTTCTGGGTATCCGAGAAAATTATAGTTACTTTTTCCTTTGTAGTATATAACTTTTCTTCCTGATTATATTTGTAAAATGGGTTGTTTTTCCTTTTTTTTTTTTTTTTTTGTTTTCTTATTTTATTATTTGGGTATTTTTCTTTTTGAACATGGGTGGGCAGAGTCAAACTCCTTCACTTTATGGTGGAGTTGGGTATAAAATTACCGTTAGGCCATAATTTGAATCAACATTTTTGTGTTATACATATGAAATTATATTTCTCTTAGCTTCTACTGATTGAAGCTTCATGGAATTTTGGAACTCAATTATGCTAGAACATAAATCCTTCTGTCATGGAACTTATCTCGTGTTCTTTGAATTCCCGATTAATAAACGGGCCCTCGGGTATTTTAGTATTGAGCAGGGAAGCATTATGGACATGGTTATCATTTTAAAGCATTTTTTTTAAAGGCATAATAAACATTTCTCATTTGAATCATGCACTGTACTGCAGAGTATTGGATTTATAGGACTTGGAAATATGGGATCCCGAATGGCGAATAATCTAATAAAGGCGGGATACAAAGTAGCCGTGCATGACATGTAATGTACTAGTATATTTCACTTTACGTTGTTTCGATTTTAATCTGATGATTCTTTTTTGTTATTTTTCTGATCCACTGATGATTATTTGAAGGATTTAGACCTTTATTTGAGCCATATATGCGGTGGAAATCTATGATCGCAGCAAGTATTATAATGCACAAAACTGTTCGGAATAATTAGTAACATTTCTGCTCCATTTTCAGAAATTATAATGTCTTGAAGAAGTTCTCTGACATGGGAGTTGTCACAAAGGAAACACCTTACGAAATTGCGGAAGTTAGTGATGTTGTAATTACAATGCTACCTTCTTCTTCACATGTGAGTTTAATGATCACATAATCTATATGCTCATTCATTTTTTTTTTTTTTTTCAATTACATAATGTCATTATTCTGTTTCGTTTAGTTAGTAGTTTCTGACTCGAGAGGATTAAACTTTTTTAAGCTTATTTTATCCAGGTAAATGATGTTTACACAGGGCCTAACGGTTTGCTTCACGGTGGGAACGTCTTGCGACCGTGGCTATTAATAGATTCGTCAACAATTGATCCTCAAACATCGAGGAAGCTTTCTCTCGCCATGTCTAATTGCACGGTAAAGGAGAATAAAGGTCGTTGGGAGACTCCGGTAATGTTGGATGCTCCTGTCTCTGGAGGTGTACCTGCTGCAGAAGCTGCAACACTTACTTTCATGGTAGCATTCTTTCTGTTTCATTTTGGGATTCTCGTTAAGAAAGAAAAACAGTTGTTTGGTGTCCGAAAACTTTAAAAAATATCATTTCATCTAATTGTACGCACTAGTTTTGCTTAATTTATGTGAGAATAAAACTCTTTCACTGTCGGAGAAATCTGCATCTGTGCTGAGTTTCCTCATCATTTTACTGAAAATATCTCTCCCAGGGACAGGAAAAACAAAGAAGAGATTACTAACCGGTGAAGTAATTCACTGATGTTGAGCCCTCCCTGTTCCAAAGCTGATCGATAATCTTCCTGTTTACCGAAAGTTTGATCTTTATAGTGATGGTCTCTTCAAAGATGGGAATTTATGGAACTTTTGACAGTTTTACCCTAGGGTTGAATACATTATCACATGATGCAATACATATATGATAGTGTGGGAGCTTGTGTAGAATTCAAGGCACCAAAATGTGCCCTTTTGAAATATTCGCTTATAACGGAAAAAAGTGGTCTGCATACAGGTTGGAGGTTCTGAGGAAGCTTATCTGGCTGCAAAACCCTTGTTCCTTTCAATGGGTAAGAACACAGTTTACTGCGGTGGACCAGGAAATGGTTCGGTAAGTCGCCATACATGAAACTACACAATTTAGCATAGGTAGTCTATTCACAATTTGAATGTGCATTTAGTTTGGTTCGTGTTTGAGACAAAAGCACTAGGAAAGATGTACGGATTTTGAAAAGGTCTGTATGTTGACAAACATACCTAGATTCTTTTACTCATCTTTGGTCTTCATATGAGACACTCTCAAGCTCCTTGTATAAGGTTCATACTCCATTGTGCCAAATTAAACTAAAGAGCTCAAAGTTTGTTGCGCCGTGTTCAATAACAATGGAATAGTTTTCTATTTAGGCAGCAAAGATCTGCAATAATTTGGCAATGGCTATTAGCATGATTGGAGTCTCAGAAGCCCTCGCGCTTGGTCAGTCTCTGGGTATTTCTGCTGGCACTCTAACTAAAGTATTCAATACATCAAGTGCTCGGTGTTGGAGTAGGTACAACTATTTCTCTACTATCTTATCAATAAAAAGAACTAATTCAATTCCAGCAAGTCTGACAGAAGTGCCCGAATGAATCTCAAGTCTATTTTAGAAGTTTGTGGTGAAAGAGAAATGGTGGCCATAAAATGGTACACACACACACACTCATACACATATATATATTTGGCGGGGGGGAGGAGAGAATCTTGGACGTCAGTCATGTCACGCAAACAATTATATTTCTCCATTCTAACTTCTCTGTGCTCAACTAACGATCTTGCTGTGGTACCATGGAGACCACTTTTGCCTTCATCTTTTTGCTTTCTCCTATTACATTCAAGTAGTTGTAAAGTTTAATAATGTCCACATGGAAGGAACCATGTATTAGAAATATGTGCGAAAATTTTTTCCTCTGATGTTTTGAAATAATGCAAATAAAGTTGCTTTGCCTTGCTTTTTAGAACATGCAGAATTACTTAATATATATATATATATATATATATATATTTAATCTACTTCAGCTTTGGTTTACACTAAAGCGGATTTTTGGCTTTACAATGCTGATTAGTACTTGAAACCTTGGATGACAGTGATGCTTATAATCCTGTTCCTGGTGTGATGGAAGGCGTGCCCTCTTCGAGGAATTACGATGGTGGCTTTGCGTCTAAGCTTATGGTAAATTGTTTAAGATTGTTTCTCGAAGAGATGCTGTTGTTATCCTGGTAAACTTTATTCATAGTTCCATGTTAATTCCAATGACTTATCAGGTTGTAAACTCATTTCTCATTTTCGACTAGTCAGTATTGGAATTAGCACCTTATCTGAAACAAATTTTTTACCTTTTAAAAAACTTTTTTCTTCATATTTGTTGGTAATACTCACCTGAAAATAGCACCCGTGGGTCTCCTCCTCCTTCAAGACTAATGGAAAATCGGATTTTTGACTTACCATCCTATAGTTGTTGGATTGACGGTATTGACAACAGCCATGAGAGACCCATTTTGTTCCACACATTGCAGGCTAAAGATCTAAACCTGGCTGCATCTTCAGCCGAAGAGGTTGGCCTTACATGCCCATTTACATCCCATGCACAGAAAATGTAAGTCCCTTTGACTATTTGACTCTACCTTCGAGTTCTTCGCAGTTAAAGTCAACAGCGAAAATCATAGAACTGTCTCTCCAATTATTGAAACTGTTATTTTCTGCTATGGAAAATCTGCATAGTAGTAGTACAGATTCTTGCTATTTAGTACAAGCTTTCCTGAGCTTTATAACCTTGTTGTACAATTTGGTTGGATTGTCCTAGTACAGTTACTTGGACAAGAACCTATAAAAATCAATTATGCTCGTTTATAGGCCTAATATTTTGTGCTGTAGTCTTTGGAGTAACCTGATGAACTGGCTGTTTTCTGCAGATATACCGCGGTTTGCCAAGATGGTCATGAAAACAAGGACTTCTCTTGTGTTTTCCGGCATTATTACTCCGGAAAAGATGAGATTTAAATAACAGAAATTTCGGGTGTTCAAAAAATCTTTTAAACCGTGGAAACCGGCCAATCTAATCAGACTGAACCAAATTGCTAATTATCGTTAGATTATTGGTCGGTTTTCTTGTAGTTATTTTGGTGGTTGATCTGGTTGGTGATTTTGAGGTCTAAAACGGTCCTAAGCCGATCAATAATCGACCCATAAATGTACCAATACAGTTTTTGTTAGACATTTGTTGTGAATATTTAGATGTTATCGTTATCCTTATGAAGGTATAACTTTATATGCTACTGACTTTGGATGTCATCTTTTTGTCTTTACAAATGGACAACCAGTAATGTTTGTGAAATATCACAAGTTAAAAATTGTGTTAAATTAAACTGCTCCAATCAAACAGCCGAAACCGAGTACATACGAATTGGCTTAATTTGGTTTTCTCTAAAATATTAAACCATACAAGCCATCAAAAAAGAAAACTATTCTTTGATATCGTCACCTACTTTTACTATTTAAAAAAAACACTAACCAAACGGCGTCGACGTCAAAAACACCCGATCAGTCAAAAGATTTAGTTTATATTTTTTTAAGTGTCATTTTTTTTTTGGTTTTAATAAATTATGCAATGTTAATTTCTTTTATGTGATATGGCCTCACAAGCTGTTTAACCGAATGAGCAACAATCCTCTTTGGTAGCTAGTCTAACGGGCATGGATTGCTTTTCCCAAAGGATTTCTTCTCCGTTAAGTAATGGACAACATTTTCCAGAAGGTACAAAATTGAACCAAATCTTTATATCCAAAGATAATTACCTGCAAATACCAGAGAAAATAATGTAGAAAACGAACTTCCCAAGAAAGAAAATGAAAGGTTGTAAGACTTGTCTCATAAAAACTATTTGGCAGAACATAAAAATCATCTACAAGCATTCTTGTACTGAACCTAAAACCACAGGATGTTCGCCTTTTGAAAGGCAGACTACTGAACCTAAAATAAACCCGCTTACAGAAAACTAAGCAATATCAACGTGTAACAGCTCCAGTCATAGCATATTACAGGTTAAATACAAAACATGAGGCAGAACACAAGATTGCTTTCACCCAGATTGCTTCCGACCTCTTCTACCTGCAAAACGACCACCCCCGCGATGATATGGTCTTCTTCCATGACTTGAAGCACCTAGATTGAATTGCTGAGCAGCCTCAATATTTATGGAAACGCCTCCGGATTGTGGAACATTAGAGTTCTGTCCCACTGGTAACCCATTTGAAATAATTACTTGTTCTCCAACATTACCTTGCAAACCAATTCCGAATGCTACTGGGTTGAATGGATTTTGACCCACAAGACCTTGCGGAAATTGGGATCCTGGTAAAGCATTTGGTTGTGCACCTGTAAACACAGCAGCAGACAGTAACCTCTGGCTAGGATCGACCTGCTGTGGAAAAGGCAGTGTGTTTGGAATCGGCATCTGAAAGGGATAATGCTGAGAATTCTGTGAAAGCCACGGCATGCCATTAGTTGGAAACCCACTAGGAAAAAGAGCACCCTGTGGCTGTTGAAATGACATTCCATTTGCCCATACTCCATTTGAAGGTGCATTAAAACCACCAGTCTGTGCAACGGGTGGAAGTAGTGGAACTAAACCTGCCCCACCAACCAAACCTTGTCCAGCTGCAAAAGAGTTCGAGCAATTACCATGATCAACTGCTGCTGGGAGAGGTGCGAAACGATGTGGGTGTTGATTGGGCAGTACAGGTCCTACATCTGCTAGTGTTTCCTGAGGTGAATGTTTACCATTTTTCCATGACTCACCTCGGTTTTTGACATTCTTTTTATTATTCTTATTGTTTCTAGGTTTCTGGTCGTTTTGCGCCTCTTTTTGTCATTTTTTGCATTCTCTTGTACTCAGACTCTTTCTCATCATCAGAAAACTCTGCTTCATCATACACCTCTTCATCATTAGCCCCAGACGCATCATAACCCTTCTTGAAAATATCCTTGTTATTGAGCACATGGCTAGCAAACTCTGGAACAAAAGAGACTAAAGTGCCTGTTTCTATCCCAGCTGGGACTTCACTTTCGGAATTGTATCTCACTATATAGTATGGGTGTTTGACAGGTCCAAAAATTTCATCCACCAACCCTAGTGGAGATTTGCTTTCCGTTATCCATAAAATGGAACCATCGCTTAGAGGACTATGCTTCTCAATTCCCTCAACAATGACTTGATTACCGAGGATCTGTAAGATTGCAAATGGATAGTTTCAAATATATGCAGCCAACTAAGTCAGAAAACTCATTTGCAACTGCTGAAATGTCAATAGGTCATAAAGCAATAAATATAATAGTCTTTTCATGTTCATGCTTTAACTTGAGGCTTTATTCTTCATATTTTGAGAATCTATGCTCATGGTTTTTCTTGAGCTTACCGATAAAACAACTCCCACGGGCAACACCTGATGATGCGGTAGCAAGGTAGCATCCACTGTAGGAACTGGAGGTAGAGCCTACAATTGCAATATAATTTGATTAAATAAATAAATAAATAACTTAAAACCGTATTCTTGCATAAGAACACAAATAATCATCATATGGTTTCACCAAGTTTTTGGTTACCTAAGGGAACAAAAGGATACCATGCCCATATGTAAAATATTATAACAAACTGATATTGCAAATCTAATTTTACGGGATACAAAGAGAAGTTGCCTTTCGTAAGATGTAATTAAAAATAAAAAATAAAAAAAAACCAAGTTAATTTACGTCCTAAACTTGCAAAGATGAAATAAACCTCCAAGCTCGAACTTAGATCTCAAACATACAAGATAAAAGCCGAAAACCTTAGAGCTTATAGCACCCAATATTCAGATTACCAAACGCTCACAATAGTCATTTGTGATGGCAGCTAAAACAAAGATGAGTAATTTTAAATTCCCCATAAACAAGTCATCTAGAACAACAACTAACTCCAAAAAGAATATATATATATATATATATATATATATATTCCCTTACCTTAACCTCATTCTTCGACATAATGGGTTCTTTGGTAGCACCACCACCATCCTCTTCATCGTCGGCATCATCGATATCACTCCAACCAACCATTCCCTCTACATCATCATCATCATCATCAATCTGGTTCGCCATGTCCTGCCCATCGGCATCCCTTATTTCACCCTCTTCTACTTCACCTGCCTCAATATTTCGATCAACATCCACCTTCATCTCCTCCTCCTCATCATCCTCATCTTCTTCCTCCTCTTCCACATCATCATCATCACTCGAGCTAGACCTAGACGAAGAAGAAGACGATGACGACGATGCACCTGCACGCTCAGATTCCAAACTGTCGCTCTCATCCTCATTGACCACCATGTCACCTTTTACACCATACCCATCCATTGATCCATGCTTCACATCACTCTCATCGATCACCGTCTCATATCTCACACCATTCCCTCCCTTTGCATCACCCTTCGTACCGCTCTCATCCATACCATCCAAGTTTCCAGACATGCCAACCAAACTGACCTTCCCCATATCATCCTCAATTGTACAATTTGCATTCTTCAACATTTCACACTCCCCTCCTTTCACCTTCCCAGCATCTTGGGATCCACAATCAGTCAGTCCCGATTCATCACCAATTGTCTTAGACCCGATACCAATCAAGTCAGCCCCATCACTTACTTGTTCTTGACCACCGGTTTTGCAACAAGAATCTGCTTCATTAACCCCAATATCAACCTTTACCCCATCGGCCATATCTGCGTTCGTATTATCCTCGAACCAAGCCTTTATAGCGTCGAAATCAAGGAACGAGTCACCAAATGACATATCAGTGGTCGCAAGCTATAAAGCTTGGAGACCACCACTGCAAAATGCTCTTTTGTATAAAACCCCCTCCTAAAAATCAGTACAAATTTAGTTTCAACATACAAATAAATCTAATTCAAACTCAAATTTACATCAAGAGTCAAATATATAATCAAATAATTACCATCTCATACATATAGATTTATATATGGTAGAATTACATATATTCTTTGTTGTATTATAAAACCTGTTTGAATTCACACTCGATTTTCCCAATTACAGATTTTGTATATCCATTTCAATAATCAAATTTGCATAAAATTTTAAGTTGAAAACAAAATTTGAACTAAAATAAAAAAAAAAACGAATTTAAAAGTACAGATAAAAGCCGTTTAATTCACTTGGAGCCGACAATTTTCAGCCTTGGAAAGCAAAAACAAAGGGAAAAATAAAAAATAAGAAGATGAAATACGAATTAACAAGATCGGAAGCTACTCACGAGTTGGAAGAAATTATTTTGAGCGCAGGCCGAGCAGAAAATGGGAGGGAGAGAGAGGCGGTAGAGAGAGAGGAGAGAGGAGAGAGAAAGAGAGAGTGAGAGAGACAAGGGTTTTGTTTGGGTTTAAGAAGTTAGGTTAAATTGTTTCATTAGTCCTTAAATTATTTGTTTATCACGTTTTAGTCACCAATTTTTTTTTAATAGTTAAAATGATCTTAAATTATTAAAATAGTGACATTTGATCTTTTCTTTAGCTCCCGTTAAATTCCCAATGGTGGATAACATCAAAAGAATGGGACAGTTCACAATTTGATGGTGTTTAGTATTGTTTTTATTTATCTCGAAAATCATTTTGCTTTTAGTATGAGAATACTTTTGATTGTGAGAATGATATTGAGACTGTTTTCAAATTGTGTTTGGCTGTATTTTTAAAAAGATTGATTTGGGTGTAAAATAAAAAAAAAATTTGTGTTTGGGTATGTTTTGTAATACATATACTAAGTTATATGGCCTTGAAAATGAAAAAGGAAATGAAACTATTCTTCTTAATTAAGAGTATCTTGGATTTTTTTTTCATTTTAAAAAAAGTAAAATATAAAGTATAAGAATATAACTCCATGATAAATATTGTTAGCTTAAACCCAATTCTAAATTGGTTTTAAAACAAGGATTTTTTTTTTTCGTTTCTTTTTCAAACAAATAAAGTGATATTTTTTTTAAGAAACAAGTTTAGTAATCTTGGTTTTTTATTTTTTTTATTTTTTAGTACTCTTGGTTTTGTATTTTGTAATTATGACTGTTGCCATTTTTTGTTTAAAATTGAGGAAAATATATTGTTGTTTTAATTTTTAAATAATATTTTTCTTGTTTCTAAAATTGGGATTAAGATTGATGGTTGGGTTATGGTCGACGTTGGGATGGTGATTGACCAATGGGGTGTGATTAGGTTAGATTAGTGTCAATCCCAGTCTCAATCTCGATCCCAATCATGTCTTCCCGTCTCTATCTTATCCCAATCTAGGCCTTAATCTTTGATCCTAATTCTAACCTTTATCTTTTAATAATAACGTTCTATAGTTATTTAGAAAAACCAAAAAAAAAAAAAAATCTTATTTTCTTATATAAAATCTTCGCTTTGTTTATATAAGACCAAAAAAGTTAATCAAGAAAACTAAACAATAAGGCTTAAGCTAACAGAGTACAAAACATTGGGTTGGTTGATCAAAATCCTTCACCCAAGATATTTTTTTTCTACCTATTTATTTTGTAAAACGACAAAATTTAGCACATTTGTTTTAGTTTATAAACTAAATTTTGAATAATTCAATTATTTAACATTTTTCATCTCTTTATTCAACAAAGGAATTGACGTTGGCACATTTTATTTTAAAACCCAGCACTTGAACTTGATACAGCTTTCAAGAAATGGATTATTTTAAAAAAGAGACTGAAGTTCAAGTATCTTTTGCGATTTAGTTCTTAAATAACTCAAGTATCATACTGATGTTTTTGTACAAGGGCTTCTTCTAAGGTCTAAGTTCAATATGTGTATTTCATGATTTGAATGAACTCGTTTCGTGGATCCAGGTCATGTTCCGAGAACTTGTGATGATTGTGATTTGGTGGGCTATGGGTAATCGAATGGACTAAATTTTCCTTTGTCAAATTTGATTTTTTTTATCTCATTAGGGATTTCAAATTATCAAGATAAATTAGTGATAGAAAAAATAACAAATAATAATAATAATAATAACTCAAACCTCTTATCTTAGGTAGACTTCTATGAGAAATAGCCCAAAAACCTATGTTTTTTCCATAGTGGCCCAAAAGGCTCCAAAGAATCGGTTTTAAAAGTGTCTCGCAGCGGTATCAGCCACTTCAGTGATCAAAACAATTTTTTACGTTTCTTCGACCACTCTCCAGATGGTTTCTTATCATGACTCTAGAGACAAGATAGTTTTTAAGATTTGTCATGGCTACTTGTGTTATATCACTCCAGTTATTACAATGGAGATTGAAATCCTACAGTTGCTTGATTGAGATTTGAAGAGAGCAAGATCTGGGTGGAGACGACCAAGAAGGAAAAAGGAGGAGAAGAAGGGAAAAAAAAAAAAAACTGAAATTCATTTTGGTGGAGAGGTGTTGTTGGTTAAGAAGAAGGAAAGATGAGACAAAGGGTCTAGGATTCATTGGAATTATACTGATACAATGGGGGTAAAATGGGTATCAACAAACATTTTATTTGAAAAAATGATCAGCGTACCACATAAGGTAAATGAATGAAGTAAGTGAACATCGACTTTTAATTTTTATTAATTACTTTTCGGGTGTTTTACCAAACACAATTTTGGGTCTAAATTATTGAATAAGTGCTTCGAGCTTTTGGAAAAGCTTTACCAAACGCACCCTTAGGATAAGTACTGTGCATGTGAAGAGCAATCTCCAGAAGTTTATTAGCTTATGAAAACACTCCAAGTCAAATCACTTAATCCATATCATTTTCCATCTCGACATTCCTTGAATCCTAAACATACAATTGTCATTGCGTTTGATACTAGAAATGGGATCGAGTGTATTAGAAACCCTCCACTACATGTTTTATTAGGCAATGAATATGTATATTTAGTGTATTTATGAAAAAAAAATAATAAAATTATATGTCCTTTTTGATAATTATAGGTCTACACAACAATTTAATTACTAGTTCACCAAACACTTTAAAATTCTACTTCTGGTATTTACAATAATTTTAAAAAAAAATTATTAAACGCCTATCTGCTTGTAGACATAATAACTTTGAACTCACAATACAAAATACAATAAAAAAAAATTTCAGAGCATAGTAACATCAAACTGGACAACATTTTAGTTTTCTACACTCCACAGATTGAATACGTGAATCCAATACACAACATCTATTATTTAGATGTATTGGATTGATATAAATTAAGAGTCTTATGATTGATAATTAATTGAGAATATTCTTGTCAATACTTAAAAAAAAAAAAAAAGGAAAAAGTAAAACAAGTTAAAAAAAAAAAAGAAAGGAAAAAATAACACGGTGAAATAAAAGATGAAATCAAGACAATTAATTAGGCATAATTTTATATCCCATTGAAAAATAAATTTTTAGAGAGAGAGAGAGAGAGAGAAACTTGAGCTGGATACGCGCGATGTGCAAATTGACAAGTTGACAGTGACAACCTTTGGAGGCTTTTTCCTTCCATCCCATTTTTCAAATCCCAAATTTTGTTCACCAAATACCAACAAGAAAATTAAAAAAAAATTCAAATTTAAAACGTAATTGTAATATTTGAGAGAGTTTTTTTCGTATTTTTTTTTCAAATCATAAAAATACACTCTATTCCCAACTCTCTTTCCCTCTTCCCAAACCACTCTCCCTTCCTCTCTCTTTGTACCCACTTTCTCTCTCCTGGTTCGTTTGAATTCAGAGGAACAACCCGCCATATACTCAGCCACATCCAGGTATGAAAAATCTTGTTCAAGTTTCGTTTTTTTTTTAATATTTATTTAAAATCTATTTTCGAAGTTGTAGGTTCTCGATTTTCATGGACGAAATTGGAAGAATTAACGAGGCAAAAATACCGGTTTTTCTCGTCTTTTATGAGTAAAATGTTTTGTTTCTTTTCCGGTTTCAAACAACTGTAGAATATTTGAATTGAAAAGAAAACAGATAATATATATTTATATTTTTGAAAGAAATGGAATTGTTGGATAATATGTTGGTTTCAGTTGTCGTCAATTTCTCAGTTATTGAACGACCGAAAAGAAAAACTAGGTTTCAAATGTTGATTTTTTTAAAAAAAAAATAATTTTTTCCCCTTTGCAGGTGTTGGGTAATTTGTGATCTCCCCAGATGCATTTCAATTGAGGAAAATGTCACTCCTCAGTAGATTCTTTTACAAAAGACCCCCTGATGGTTGCTTGAATTTGTTGACAGAGTATATGGTAATCTTTCTTTCTTTAGGGCCTGTTTGGAACAATGATTGGAGTTGGAATTTTGTAAGTTGAAATTGAAATATGTGTTTGGTTGAAGTGTGAATTAAAAATGAACTTGATACAGGAATTACTGTAGAATTTTAAAATGTGTTCGAAAAAAAAAAAAAGTTAGATGGATCTTGTTTTGTTCCTCTCGTCGTTGTTATGGACTTTTGAAGTTTGAATTTCATGAAAATTTTAAGAGAGAGAAAGTGGGAGTTGTGAAATTTAATATGCAAAATTCTGTCTCCAGTGGTTGTTTCAAATGGCCCTTAATTTAAGCCACAGTTATTAGATTTCTCTTTTTGGGTGTTTTCTGTGTGTATTTTGGATTCCCATTTCTGTACTTTTATGGCATGCCTGCAGTTTTGATTCGTGTTTTCTACCGATGTATTACCCGAGGGTATGTACCAAATATATTTACATGAAATCATTATGGAGTTAAATGAGGAATTCCCCGACTCGTCCTTCCTCGCGTTCAACTTCCGTGAGGGTGAAAAGCGGAGCCAATTTGCAGAAGGGCTATGCGAATATGATGTTACGGTTTATGGACTATCCGCGGCAGTACGAGGGTTGCCCCCTCCTCCCTTTGTCTTTGATCCAGCATTCTTCGAGTGTTGGTGATATTGGCTTTCGCTTGGTAACCAGCAGAATATTATTCTCGTGCATTGTGACGAGGGGGTTGGCCGCTTTTGGCCTTCCTATTAGCCAGTTTTTTGATTTCAAGAGTTATTCACACTGGGGAACGGAAGACTCTGGATATCGTTCATCGAGAAGCCCCCAAAGGTTTCTTGCAGCTCTTGTCACCTTTGAACCCATTGCCGTCTCAACTTCGTTATCTTCAGTATGTGACAAGAAGAAATATTGCTCCGGAATGGCCACCTCCTGAACGAGCTCTTTCTTTGGACTGCGTCATTCTTCGAGCTATTCCAAGTGTTGATTCCCAAAATGGCTGTAGACCGCTTCTTCGCATTTTTGGTAGGAATCTCCTTAGTAAGGGTGGGCTTAGAACCCAGATGTGTGTTCTCTATGTCAAAGAAGAAGACACTCCGGTTACTACCGTCAGGTGCGGTCTTGCTTTCCTACCACCACATATTATATTCACCTTTTTTTTATTATTATTTTTTTTCAATGTCACTGCTCTATTTTCAATGTTCTTAATTTTTTTGTTTCAGGCAGACTGTGATGTGATCAAAATTGACGTTCAATGTATGGTTCAAGGAGATGTTGTACTCGAGTGTGTCCATTTGGACTTGGATCCAGAAAGGGAGGTATGATGTTCCGTGTAATGTTTAACACCGCATTCATTCGTTCCAACATATTGAATGCTGAACTCTGATAACTTGGACATTCTTTGGGATTCAAAGGAACGTTATCCAAAAGGCTTCTCGAGCAGAGGTAACTGAGTTTTTAAGCACATGTTTGAATTTAATTCATAACTAGATCAAAGATAATGATAAAATGAAACATACCTGACGTTTTGTCAGACTGGCAGTTTAGAGTTTTATACTTCATTTATTTTGTGATACCATACAAAGCCTCGAAAAATTTGGCTACATTTGAGGCTTTCTTAATTTATTATTTAAATTTTAGTAAGAGTTATCAGTCTAGTTGATTGATGAGTAATATTATCAGGTGCTGTTGGGGACGTGGAAAGCATCTCCTCCGCCGAGGGCTCCTACAACAATTTTAAAATGGCGAGGAAAAAGGTTGGGTTGCCCATTGAAGCTTTTTCAAGGGTTCAAGAACTCTTCAATGATGTTGAGTGGGTTGATAATAGTGATGATGCTGCACGTGGTTGCTTAACAACTCTCTGTCTTGAGTGATGTGAAAGAGTTGTCAAGGTTTCAGCATAGAACAAGTTTATACTCGCCTGTGGATTCGGAAGAAGAAAATAATGCGATCTAGTACTGCCGATAGTGCTGATGAAGGATTTGATATTGCTTCCAAGACTTCAGTAGATTCTGCAAAGCCATCAATACCAGATTTGTTGATTCAATTTCTCATCTTGTGAAAATGAGGGTCCACATGATGCGAGTCTTGCTCCCGAATCAGTCGATCAAGTGTTGGTTGAGTCTTTTCATAAAGAATCACATCTCCCATCAAAGAATCTCTAAATCTTTTGGCCACTACATTAACACCTTCCTTGCCTCTTTCCTCTCATCCGCCACCATTAGCGTCATCATCTGCACCTCCGCCGCCACCCACCACCTCCGCCGCTGCCGCCTTCATTTAATTTTGGTAATGTTCCTCAACCGCCACCGCCACCTCCCCCCCTAGCATTCCCAATAAAGATTCTATAAAACCTCTAACTTCCACGACCAGTAAGGTTCCACCTCCACCCCCTCCCCACCTCCTAACTTCAGTAGAGATGATCCTGCACCGTCTTTTGATTCTAGCAAAGCACCACCACCTCCACCACCACCACCACCACCACCACCGCCTTTAAATTTGTCTAAACCCCCATCCCCAGCTCCACCACTTCCGCCCTCTAAATGTAGTCAACATTTTGTGTTACCACCACTGCCACCACCACCACCACCACCACCACCTCCACCTCCACAACCAATATGGCCATCCATGGGAAATGCAACCACCAAGTTACAACCGCCTCCACCTCCCCTCCCCCTCCCCCTCCACTACCCGCAAGCCGTACCCAAGGCAATACTACTAGACCACCGCCAACACCTCCTCCACCACCACCACCTCCAATTGGTAACGCTACTAGACCACCACCAC
This sequence comes from Ficus erecta, assembly GCA_008635985.1. NCBI lineage: Eukaryota > Viridiplantae > Streptophyta > Magnoliopsida > Rosales > Moraceae > Ficus > Ficus erecta. The sequence goes on along the minus strand of BKCH01000234.1, from coordinate 175,689 downwards.
CTCCTCCACCTCCACCTACTTTAGGACCTGCAAATCAGCCCCACCACCACCACCTCCACCTCCACCTCCACTTCCACCTCCACCTTCTTTAGGACCTGCAAAATCAGCCCCACTGCCTCCACCTCCACCACCTAGAGGTAACACTACTGGACCACCTCCGCCACCTCCACCTCCTTCAGGATCTGCAAGATCAGCACCACCTCCGCCACCTCCTGCACCAAAACCCCCTAATGCTCCACCACTGCCAACTCAAGGAGCTGCACCAGCTCCACCCCCACCACCCAGAGCAAAGGAATCTAGTGTGCCACCGCCGCCATCCGCTGGGAAAGGCAAAGTTTCTTCTGCACCAACAACTCAAGGAAGAGCTAGAGGTGCTGGTGTTGCTGCCACTGCCCCAAAGAAAGCTTCATTAAAGCCCTTACATTGGGTTAAAGTTACTCGGGCAATGCAAGGAAGTCTATGGGATGATTCTCAGAAACAAGAAAATCAGTCAAGGTGTGCTATGGAATTTCCTATAGATACTTGAAAAATGAATTTTCTAAGCACCAAAAGGCTGCTTGAATAAAGGATATGATTTGGACCCTTTTGGTAGACTTCTTAGCCAGGATACTTGTTAAAGGAACTTTCAGAAATCGTTTGAGTACCTCGTTATTTTTTCTTTACTTCCTCTTTTTGAATGTTTTCTATTTGGCTTGTGTTATTATTTGGTTTTTATCCAATTTGGACCCGACATACTCACAGGATGAAAGTCTTTTTAGGGCGCCTGAAATAGATATATCAGAACTTGAAAGTCTCTTCTCTGCGGCATCTGCTTCAGATGGTAGTGGCAATAAGGGTGGAGTTCGACGTGGTCCTAACATGAACAAACCCGAAAAAGTGCAATTGGTAAGCTGTAACGACCATGTAGAAGTCTTCACCATCTTCTTGTATATTTGAAAATATTATTTCATGTTCTCAAATCGCTAAAGTTCAAGATGCTTAATGATCATGCGTGATTTTACTTAATGTTCGAAATGTAACATTTTCCATGGGAAGTTGAAGCTTCAATGGAATCCTGAAAAATGAAGAGTATACCCTTCTTGAATATGTAGTACAGATCAAAATATACCCTTCTTTAATTTATTTCTGAGTTCAGGATTGCATTGTAGTTTTGATTTTTATTTCACTCGTTTTAATTTGTTGTTTTTTTTTTTGAGTGGGGAGGCGGTGTTAATCACTACTACATATAACTGTTGAAAGAAATTCTTTCTAAAAAAGGTCAAAATTAAATGCATTCTCTTTCTGTTATTCCTTTTGCTTTTAGACTTGCGTCCTTTGTATCAAATTCTAATAAATGCAGTTGCACTTAAGTTTTCGTTATGTTAATATGTCAGGTTGACTTGCGTAGAGCATATAACTGCGAAATCATGCTATCAAAGATAAAATACCTTTGCCAGACATGATTGTAAGTTCTTTCCTGTTGCTCATTCAATTTTAATATACTTCCAGTGCAACAAGTTTCCTCTCGTACTTTAAACGACTCTTATAAAGAGTTAAAATCCAAATATGGAGGGAAGGTTTTTTATTGTTATCATCGCAATGCATACATTTAGTTTTTAAATGATACCATAAGCTGGTTATCTTCTCTTCTTCATGCTTTGTGCTTGTTATCCTCTTCTTATGCGTTAGTTTGTAAATTTGATGACCCTTAATTATGAGTTTACTCTTCTAGAATGCAGTTCTGGCTTTGGATTCTTCTGTTCTTGACATTGATCAGGTTGAGAATCTCATTAAATTCTGTCCTACTAAGGAAGAAATGGAAGTACTGAAGGTAAGCTCCATCCTTGTCTATTGTTATTTATGTCTAAGTAAATATTTTGCCCAATCACCTGACTTTTCATATTTACAGACTGAATAAACAGTATATCCAAAAATAGACTGCAAAAAATATATATAGGCTAAAATTATAACTTTTTTCTTATTTTTATATCATGTTTTAGACCACTATCTTTTTTGCTGATTTTTTCTACTACCAGAATTATACAGGTGACAAAGAAAAGCTGGGAAAGTGTGAACAGGTTCTTTCTAATGCCATCATCTTCAATCCAAGCTCATACTTTAAACTGATTTCTAACAAACATTATGACTCTCTCAGTTTTTCATGGAATTGATGAAAGTTCCGCGAGTGGAATCCAAATTGCGAGTATTTGCTTTTAAAATCACCTTTTCTAGTCAGGTATTTCTTGTGCAGTTTCAATTTCTTTTGTCGTGTATGCGATTGTGCTTGCAATTATAATTAGTTTCTAATATTGTTTGCCATCCACAGGTGGATGATTTAAAAAATGACCTCAATACAATTAATAATGCTGCTAGAGAGGTACGACTGAATTTAATTGTTATTAAGCTAGCCTATGGATGTGCTCTACTAAAATTACAAACGGCACATCTATTTGCAGGTGAAAGAATCGGGCAAATTGCGTCAGATAATGCAGACGATTCTTACCTTGGGGAATGCTCTGAACCAAGGCACTGCACGAGGTACTACTCTAACATCTTTTTTTTTTTTTTTCTCTCCCCATATTTCTACCACTTTCTGGCCTAATTTTGTTTTCCTCTGCTTTCCATATTCCAGGATCTGCCATAGGATTCAAATTGGACAGCCTTCTTAAATTGTCTGATACTCGTGCAAGAAATAACAAGATGACTTTGATGCATTATTTGTGCAAGGTAGAGATCTTGAACCATAGTTAACTTTTTGTAAGATGTTAGGGTGTATTCTTTTCCCTAGACTGAATCAACTCTAGTTTGAAGCTTGTCTATTGCCCATGATCTTTCCAATAAGCGTTGTCTCTGCGTGTTATGGCTGTACTAGTTGCTACTTAGTTGCAGTCCTGTTCCATGATTTGTATTTCATATGGTGAAGTTGGCTGTTTTGTTCATACTACTGATTCCGATGATGAATTTACAATAAAATGTGTTGTAGATTTTTGATTCTACTCCATTAGAAAAGAAGTTTGTTGATCTACAATGTGCTAAAATCAAGTTACAAATCCATGTAAAGAGGCGGAATGTTTCTAGATAGCTTTCTGAAAAAGCTTCTGGTTGAGACATTAACTTTTTTATTTTTCCGGGAACAAGATATTCAACATTACTAGCTATAAATAGAGCGCTTGAACTCTGTTAAGTTTTGCTATGCATCAACTGTTGTAATTGTTGCAACTTGCAACTTTTCATTGTGAGTATTGGTTACTTAAAAAACTTTGTGCGTAAGTATCTTTTTTCTCTACTTTTATTGACTTCCCATGCATTTTGTTTCGATAATACCTTTGTCTCTCATTAAGTTTTGCTTCTAAAGAAGTTTGTTTTTCCTGTTATCTGCTTTGTTTCCCTCTTTATTGGTAATATGTTTCCGACTTCCTAGCTTTATGTTTTCCTTTTTTTTTTTTTTTTGTTTTGTTTTTGTTTTTGGTTTTATTTATTTGTGGAACTCAGCTGATTGTGATTCCTTTTGTGAATTCTCGTCTTGATCAGCTCCTTGCTGAGAAAATGCCAGAATTGTTAGACTTTGATAAGGATCTTGTTCATTTGGAAGCTGCCTCTAAGGTACGTGATTACATATCTTGTATTGGCTCTGCATTGTGACTTTCACTTCGTTTGTTTGTTTAACCTTTACGTCAAAATTACTAGATTCAATTGAAAGCTCTGGCTGAAGAAATGCAAGCTGTGAGCAAAGGTCTTGAAAAGGTTGAGTTAGAACTTGCTGCTTCAGAAAATGATGGTGTTATCTCCTTGGGCTTCCAAAAGGTGAGGACTGATTAGAGTTTGCCCTTTCAAAATTTGGTTGGATGAAGATAATGCAAATTGTGTTACGTCAATTGTTAATCACAATAGAATCTATAAAGCCTGTGAACATGCCTGTTGTCTGCAAAATTAATGGATTTGGTTTTTCATCCTGACATTAGAAGCATAAACCGTTGAAGTTGGAATCTTTAGTCTCTCAATATAATGAGTTCTGATTCAGAATAAACTTACTAATTATAATAATGTAGTGAAGTGTTGATAAGTAAGCTACAAGGTAATTGTGTATTCGTTCGTGCTAGGAGAAGATTTCATCCTTAAGTGGCTGCTAGTGCTAGGTGTCGCAAAAGCAATATGTTTACTTACCTACTAGCAGTTGTACCTTACTTTTTAACTGTTCTTATCATCATCATCATCGTCATCATCTTCCTATTCTTCTTTTTTTCTCCTATATTAACGTTAGTTAATGAAACTCATTTGCTCTCGTTTTTTCCTTGCGAAATGTTCTTGGGATCCATGAAACTGTCTGGCTAAATTGAATCTTGATTCCAATGTCTGAGTGCATTTATAGCCTTGGACTATCTTCCGTGAGTGAATTTGGTTAGGATTGGTTTGGGGTTAAATTAAGGTTGCAACAATTTTAACAGCAGAGGCCTATTATCGTATATATGGGGACTACCAGTCCTGTAGGAGGAGGTGGGAATATTTTAGGTCATTCGATGATAGTGCCAGTCACCAGGATAAGAACAAATAAAAAAGAAAGAATACAGGGATGAAAGGAAGATGCAATATGTTTGATTGTTGCTTGGGGTATTTGCGAGCTTGTTTAATACGGCTTACGGTTTCTATATATTTATGTTAACCATGTATAATAGAAAGTTCTTCTTTTAGGTTCTGAAGAATTTTCTTGATACTGCTGAAGCTGACGTACGGGTGCTTATTTCCTTGTACTCTGAAGTGGTGAGTCTAGTAAATTGCGTTTTTTCTTTGGTTTTCGCTGTGCAACTTATTGGTGGTCTGTAGAGCTTACACATTGTCTTGCAGGGAAGAAATGCAGATTCTTTGTCGCAATACTTCGGGGAGGATCCGGCTCGATGTCCTTTCGAACAAGGTATGAAATGTTATTTGCATGCCGACATAGAAATACACATGCACACAATAAGAAAACGAGAAACTGTTCTTTTTGGACATTCTTACCCATTGTTTTAAAAACGACCATGTTGTTTTGTGCCTCTAGTTGCACTGTTCTTTGAAAATGTAACTCATGGCTAAAGAATAACGTACTTGTCTTTCTGCACATCTAGTTTATTTGATTACTATAACATTTTGGCTTGTAATTGAAGGTAATATTTTTCGCATTTCTTTATATTTTACTTCAAATGCGTGCTTGAACATTGTTGTTTACGGTTCTTTACCTATTCTTTCAAATTTTCTGCCGAAGTCTGTATTCTTAAAAATCTTACCAAATATATTTGGTCTAGTCTTCTTATCTATCTGATTAAGAGAGGTGGAGTGTTGCAAATACATGCTCTTGAGCAGTGAGATCATTCACTACTACATTTTTTAAATTTTATTATTATTATCTTTATTTTAACAGTTTGGGGCTATGGTTCTCGCTTATTAAAAAGAAATGAAAACACTCTCTGGTTTCGAACCTGAGAGCTCCTACCTAACTCTTCTTCTCCCATCTCAACGGATTTGCTGCATTTTTTTTAATTAAATAGATAGAGAAAACGAGGCCATCACTTCTATTTTTTAATTATTTGTTGGGTAGCCATGTCAAAGAAAGGTTCTGATTGATTTTATTTTATTTTATTTTTTTGGTAAATTGCCTTTTGGGATTGTTTATTCACTAAATTCTTTTATTGAGTTTCTCAAAAGGCTTGTCGAGTCATTTGATAAAGCATTTTAATTTTGAATTCTTTGGCTTGCAGTGACACAAATCTTGGTTGTCTTCGTAAAGATGTTCAACAAGTCACGTGATGAGAACGAAAAGCTGGCTGATGCTGAGAAAAAGAAACTAGAAAAGGAAGCGATGAAAGACCGCACCCTGGCTAATTCCTCTGCAAAGAAAGATGAAGATAAGGTCTCTTCTATCTCAGAGGCTATTCTAGGAAAGACAAAACTCAAACAGTAGTCCTGAATGCGGACTACTAGCCGACGCTGAGAAGAAGAAACCGGAGAAAGAAGCCATGAAATACTGGAGCTTGGCTAATATGTCTGAGCAGGCTCAGACCTTAGACAGGTGTAGTTCGATAGTGGCATGAGTTGTTACTTGGCCAAATTGCATTTTGGCTAAATTTTAGCAGCAGAAGTTGATTTATAACATCAACTAGAACCTTTCTGAAGACCAAAATGCCGGAATGTGCCGCCAATTTTACTCTAAACCGTGGCAAGTTAGTCGTTTATACATGAACTGGTTTACAAATCCAACTTGCTGTCGACATGCAATTTCTTGGTTGACATTCTCTATCCGGAGTAAATTTTTCTCTTCAAGATGGACAAGTGGTTCATGAAAGCGGTTCAATTGTACTGGAACTGTAAATATATAAGTGAAAAATCCTAAATTTACGTGACGAATCCTGAAAGTTTAACTTTCAGAAACATTTTGTACATTTTGAAATTCTCTATAGTGAAACATAAGTTCGGCAACATTTGGCATTTTTGCCCCCCTGAATTTCAATTCAATTGGCAAGTTATTCACTGAACTTTAAACTGTGACAAATTACTCTTGAAATTTATAGACACTGTAAAGTTTCCTAAATTGACGAATGACCTTAAAATTTAAAGGAAATGCCCATTACATGATATGCTCCAATTATTGTACAAAATTTCAGATTTTTTTTAGAGCTCATGTAATGTGTGGGGGTGTTTTTGTTAAAATTTTCTTCGACAATTTGTAGTCGTTTCGTAACACTACGTTAAATTCAGGGAGTGTTGTAAAAAAAAAAAAAAGTAGGGGGAATGAAAAGAGAAAAGGTTGACATTGGATTTGATTGAGGCTATTTTGCCAACACGATTTTTTACAAATATGGCAAATTGATGCGAAAGTTCCAAAGGGCATTGTTCAAAAAGCGTGGTTGAGGTTGGATTGGAATTAAGGCCATTTTGCCAACATAGTTTATTTACGCGAAAAAAAAAGCACACACACACACACAACAGGCCACAAAGTTCCAAAGGACATCATTATCCTTCAAGCTCTAGGGAACGCTTGACCATCTTGAGGCTCAAAAACATCTTTCTTCTTAGCTTTCTCCTTTTCTTGCAGGTAAATCCTCTCTGCTTCAGGCAAGGCTAATATGATTGAATGTAGCTTGAAATTCAACTCCTCGACTCTTTCAATGAGCCTGTCGTTTGTGAACATTCCGAGGCACACGCTTTTGATTGTTTCCCAGCTTTCCACCAATGGCAACGCGATGATCACGGCGGAACCAATGGTACCCCATGCAACTGCAATCACTGCCCAAAATGTGAAGTACCCAACTTTGAATTCCCCTGCATTATCAGAGCCAAAATTTAAATAAAGAAACATTGAAAAAAATGTAATTATTTGTCAATTTAAATCCCATCCCAGTTCGATCTCTAAGTTTAGAATGCATTCTCCTCTCGTTTTCTAAGAAGATATTCAAAACTGTTTGTCAAATTTGAAGTCCTTATTTTGTCTTTCCTTGGCTTCTAAGGCAAGTAAACTTGAAGTTAAGACCGTTTCACTTATGATGAACTTATTTGAACTTTACCTGCTGGGAGAGTGAGAGCAGGCCACAATATGACAATCACAACCGTAAAACCTACACCCCATTTGACAATCCATGATTTTGCCTTTACCAACTTCTCTTCTCTGTACTCTTCCACAGGAAGCTCGCTCTTTTCCTTCTCAACGACGGTAATCTGCTTGTGGTGCTCCAATCATAGTTTTGAGGCCACAAAAAGCTGCAAACCGCATGTACAGCTCCGCCAATAAGTATTGACACAAGGTTCCCCGCAAGCATTGGTGCGTTTCGACCTGTTGTGTCAAGCGTCACACGACCATACTCGATCTTTGCAACCGACAACCAAGTGATGATGCCAAGAATACAACCGGTAATTGCTCCACTAATTGCTCCAACTGCATTTGCCTTTCTCCACAGAAGCATGAATGCAATGGGGAGAACAGCTGAACCGATGAGGACGCCCATTGCTAAGTACATCCAGCCAAGGGAAACTCCAGCCTTGTTGAGTATCACCGCCAGTAGACCCATGAAACATCCAAAGACAAAAATGACAAACCTTGAAACTTGCAAGATTTTCTTCCCACTCGCATCTGGGTTTATGTATGTTCGGTAGACGTCGTACGTGCATAGAGACGAGACTGCTATTAGCTCGGACGAACCAGCAGATGTCACAGCCCTGACCGTTGTGCCACAAAATTCAAAAGTTTAAGACAATTCGACGAAGTGTCAATTAAACCATCATAGAAGTTTAAAAGTCATCTGGTTTAAAATGGTCTGAACACAATAAGATAATTTTAGTTTTCATGAAGCGGATGGTGATAACCGATAGCATTTAATTGTTCAATTAGTTTGGGTATAAGACGTGAAGCTGAGAGATTAGGCTTACATGAAAAGCATGGTTAGTAGAAGAACGGCGCCTCCCTTCCCCATCAAAGCTATTGCGGTAGCGGAGGAACCAATCCATGCCCTGCCTCACTCGCTGTTATTGGTAGATTAAGAGCAAGAGCCCCCAAACCGAGCGATGTTGCTAAAGAGAATGGCACTGCAAACCACACCAGCCCACCTAACAAGTAGCCTTTATGCGTTGATGAAGGCCTCGCTGCTATTGCACTTACCCAATATCCCTGAAGTTTTCCAAAAAAGATACAAAATAGTGGATTTAGTAAAAAGCTTTTGAACTAAAAAAATACAAAATATGGCATTGCTCTAAATTAGTGGAGAAGCTTACATTATCGACAAAAACAGTCCCGAAGTTGCCAACAATGTTGATTATTCCAAAGACGAGACCCCCAGAACTCAACATTGTCAGATACGACCCTTTGTAATTGCCACTAACAGGACCACAAGCCTGACCGTGATGCGAAAATGGCTCCTGACATGATCTTGATTTACTTGCTACCTCCAACAGACGGTTGTAAACCGTGCTCGGGCTACCAAGCTCGTTGCTCGCCACATATACAAGGTAGACAAAAATGACCAAAACAACATGTACTGAAACCAAATTACATGACTAAAATAAATATTACGATAAGAGCAACAAATTTTTTTTTTTATTTTTATAGGAAACAGAAAGAGGATTGAGGAACGAGGAAATTGACAGGAAAGTTGAATAGAGTACCGATAACGGAATGTATATAGCTTGCCAAGAAGGTAGCTTTCAAGCCTCCAGCTAAAGTGTACACAATCACTCCAAGAGGTATTAGGAAGCTAGCGGCGTAGATGTTTACTCCCGTGAGGGCGTTCACCACGGCAGAACCGCCAAGCAGCAGCATGGCGGTAACGATAATATTTGTCATGAAGCAGAAAACAAGAAAGACAACATGTGCTGCTGTGCCCCAGCTGAACAAGAACAGTATCATCACCATCAGTATGGAAAAGATTTTGGTTGAGATCATGAGATCTTTACGACATACCGGGCTTTTACTATTTCACAAACGGTATGAGCATGAGGAGCCTTTCTTTTGATCTCTATGGCCATTATACCAAACAAGAGCACCTAACATCAGTATCATACAACAAAAATCAGATAATGCTAATGAAAAAGGAAAAATATGCCCTCTGTGTGTGGGGTCAACCGTTTGACACAATTTTGACAATTCAATTTGAAGGACACATTCATAATTGTGTTTGTTGAGGTCAATTTAAATGGACCATCTAAACAGTCCATTTTACCTTAGAGATAAATCTAAAAAGACACACCCCGTTCAATTTTGACCCATCCGGATATGATAAACACCGGTTCGAATGATAATTCAAATATTTCTGTTTTCATTCAATGTTTCCATCCTAAATGTTACTATTCGGATGTTCCCCAAACAGATTATCTTCGATAAATTTGATCAGAAAAATTACCTGAATTGTGGCCCCACTAGCATACCAAAAGGGCCCACTAATTCCGTACTGCCAAGCAACATTTGAGCTTTGCAAGATTGTTGCTGCCCAAGTCCACTATACAAATCATTCACAACTGTCTTATCAGCTGAGCTTTGCCTGTAAAATCCCATCTTAATTTAACAAATAGATATACTCAAGAACAGATTACCTGAGATACAATCACTAGCAATCAGTCCCGTCTTGACATTTCTACCCGCCGTGTTGAACCATTCCGACGTGTGGCGGGAACCGACGTATCGCCTCTCCAGCCATACCTTATCCAACAAATAGCAGACTCAACATTAGAGAAATGGGACTCATATGCATAAAAAAAAAAAATAATAATAAATAAAAAAAAGCCAAAAGGCCTTTGGGATAATTAATCCGACTAGAAGAAATAATTAGGCTCCACACGCTCAACAGAATCCATGGATAAACGAATATGAAGCTAAAACAACGATACAAAATCATCAAAAGTGAGGGGGGGGGGGAAAAAAAAAGAAAGAAAGAAAGAAAGAAAGAAAAAGGGTAATACCAGAAAAGAAGTGAAGACAGCAAAGAAGGCACCAAAACCAAGAATAACAGCATAGCCAACACCTTGGTTAAGAACAGCTTTGCCTTCAAGAACTGTTTGCCTCACACAGTTACCTCCAGAAACGTGGTAATACTCTCCTGAGAACCCAAAAGGAGGACACTTTGTGGCCATTAATATTATTATTATCTACACTCCACAAAAATACCAACCAATCCCAACCCAGTTTCCACTTTCTTATTTTTGCCAAATTCCCAGTTTCAATTTCTTTGTCATCATCCAAAAAATATATATATATATATTTATATATATGTATGTGTATATAAATCTTCTCGACTTATCAGAACAAATTATGAAAAGAAACCAATTTATATATATATATATATATATATATATAGGGATTGCTTTGGGTTCTTTTCTTTTTTTTTGGTGGAACCACCACCGCAGGTTTTGAATCAATCTAAGAAGTTTTCTATGATATCAAGCTTGGGCCCTTTTTTATTAGATATAAAAAAACAAAACTCTTTGATATTTTGACGCCAAGTGTTTGAAGTAAACACTCTTGCCGTTGTGGAGTGTGGAAATGAGAAAAATGAGATTCTTATATTTATTTTATTTATTAATTTGGATTCTGATGTCAGATACAGAATCAGCCAGCTGAGTTGCTATCGAAGGGATCGTCATTGGACTATGATCGGCGGATACGCTCTTGTGGGCCTTAAGACTATTAAATCATAGAATCTATTACTTCTTTGAGTCTTCCTTTTAAACCCACTTTTTCTACCGTTTTGACAATTTTTTTAGCACTATTAAAAAATTGTACTGGGACTGGGAGTCTAAAAATACATTTTGTGTTTTTTTTTTTTTTTCCCCTTGAAGTAAAATTTGAACCCCATGGCTCAAGATTGTTAATTATTAAGGGGGTGTTTGGTTGAATGGTTCAAACCATTCAACTCAAACTTTTTTTGTCTTTTTTTCAAAATAATTTTGTCTTTTTTCCAAAATTTTTTGTCTTTTTCTGAAAATTCAAAAAAATTTACTATTGAAACTTAAAAATCTCAATTCAAACTACTCCACCAAACACCCCCTAAGATTATTTACCTTTTTTAGACCTTGTATTTTGTTCTTAATAAGAAAATAATTAAATATACCTTGTGTTATGAAGTTTTACATTTTTATATAAGTAAATTACGTTTAATATTCAAGTTATTTTTTTTTTACTAAATAAAAAATTTATTATCAAGTCACTAAAGGGTAAGAGTCAGACACTAGCAAGTGGACAAGCCCACAAAACAGAACTTGCAATAAGCTAACCGGCCAACCACCAAACGGCTAGGAACCACCAAATGGACCTAAAGTCCACAAACCAACGGGACAACATGCCGGTAATCAGCCCATTCGAGGAAAGCCGAAACGATCCCCTATCCCAAACATGGAGGAAAACTCCAACAACGAGTGACGCGAATGCAAGATCCACCCACCAAACACTACTAAAACCCGACCAACAAAACCCAGATCAACACAAAAACCTATACGAAGGATCAGAGGGGAAACCTCTGCCCTTATTACAAACAAACACAAAAAACAGACAAAAGAAAAAAGGGGAACCATTGCAACCTCCGGCAAAGCCATACCCATCAACACCGGAGCAACCATTGGCACGATTGGACCATCGCGAAAAGAAAGCCAGGAACAAGGAGGAAAAACCGGCTGCGCATGAGGGACACACGCCACCCATGATGGGCAACATAGGCCCACGCACCGACCCAACCCCCTCACCACCGTTCGCAGCCCAGCTCTCGTGGTATCCATGAGCCCTCGCGATGGATGTGCCCAAATCTGAGGATGACAAATGGCGATCAACTCACCACACTCGACTCTGAAACAGCCCCGACCCACCCCTCCGACGGTTCGAGCACAGTGTCGGAGACCACAGCGAACTTCTCTGCGAGTGACGGAGGCTGGCAGCCCAGCGAAAGGCCAAACCAACCCGGCCTCAGATCTCAAAAACCTCAATATCTCTCAGACTTATGGACTGTTTGCGAATAAAGAAGAATCCCAGAGTTTATTGTCATAAGTTATCGACTGGGGAACAAGTGGTCACTCATTAAGACTCGTGGACTTTTTTTTTTTCTTTTTTTTTCGCTTACTTCCAATTGAAAAAGCTCCTGTTTGTTTGAAATCAATAATTCTTTTTCCTCCCTAACTTTTATGACATGTTTGATAGGATAGAAAAGAGGGAAGAAGAAAGTGGAACCAGGGAAAATTGAATGGAAAGTGTTGGAGTAGGTTGTTTAGTAAGAATGAAAAGACGAGGAAAAAGAAAATAGAATGGGAAAAAATCATAGTGGGGTCTATTTATTTTAATCATTCTAAAAGTGGGTGGAAAACTTAAATCTATCTTATAACGATTAAATTTTTTTTAGGTAAATTGTTTATATGATCCTTGAACTTTTAAAAAATGTGCCGTTTGGTCTTTAAACTTTTTTTTTATGAAAGGTCTATAAACTTTTAAAAAAGGTGTTAAAAAAAAATCAAAACTCTAACAGACATCTAAAAAGGGACGGTTTAAACACACATGAACTGCACATACGAGGTATTTTGGTAAAAGAACAAGATTTAATCTTAAAACTAATACTATACCTGATTTTTTTTATTCATGGTTCAAACATAACCTAACGGTAATACAACACCTGACTCCACTTAAAGGTGTAGAGTTTGAATCTCCTACCCTCAAGTTCAAAAAAAGAAAAAAAAAAAAAAAAAGCTATGTATATACATATTATTCTTATTTTTAAAGTGAAAGTATAAACATATGAAAAAAATAGCAATTGTACAAATCTTTTATTTTCTTTCCTTCTTATGAACCAAATTACAGGAAGCAAACTAATTTTTTTTTTTTATCATTTTTAATTTATTATTATCTTTTATAAGTTCTCTCTCTTATTTTCTTTCCTTCTTATCAAAGATAATGTTAGTGAATTTGCAAGTTCCCCCACCCAAACTTTAGATTATGTCAAATTATTTGATACTGTACTAATTTAGAACTTCATACATAAACCCAAAATTAATTAATTGATTTGGATTCCACTACACATTTTGATTCTTGGTAGAGAGATCCTTGATCTTTGAGGGGGAACTTTTATTTATTTATTTTTTCATTGGGGAATTAAAATACATATGAGACCATATAATAAAGCAAAAAAAAAAAAAAAAAAAAAAAAAAAAATTCAACACCTACCAATAAATCTAAAGTATAAGATTAGTAGGGTATTTATTTCTTTTTTTAGGGAAGATTAATAGGCTTTCTGACTTTGAACAACTGAAACTCTTTAAAAAAATTAAAATTAAAATCTGTTTTCTCTCTATTGTCCAAGTTTCTTGTTTCTTATAGTTTTAGGCCTTTTTTTTTTTTTTTAGGTACTACTATTAGAATATGCCTCAAGTAAGCGGGTTAATGAATCATTTCAACTCTTTATTTTATTTTAATTAAAGTGGATATCAGTCCCACTTTATGCATTATTTTATTGAATAAAAAAAAAATCAAATTGAGCTCCGGAGTCTAATAGCAAAGATCAAGTCATACTGTGTCTCACATCTCACCGGGGTGGATAGAGTGGTAAGGAGTTAGAATGCCTTCATTATGTATTTTTCATTTGTCCATCCATGTTCGATTCTCATTGTCTCCCGTAAGGCCTCTACTCTAACTTTGACTGTAGATGCATGAGTTGGTGAGTGCAAGATAGGCCCTAGATGGATAATTGAGAGAAACTGACATAAGAACTTGATTACTGTTACACCTACCGGAATATCCCCCTATAGAAATTGAAAACCTGAAGATGATATGGCCATCGCTTGATTTCAAAAAAGAAGAAGTCATATTGCGTCACAAGGTCCAACACTCCCCATAAAATCAATGAAAAAAAAGTCACTCGTGTCGGATTTATCAATCATAGACTTTTTTTTTTATTTTAATTTTAATATGTAAGTGGATAAGTACCGGAAAATGTTGTTGATATTTTTTATTTGATATTTGATGAGATTTTTTTAATTTTATTTATTTTTTGGATTCTGATGTCATATACGAAATTAGCCAACTATGTTGTTAGAGGTGTTCACGGAATCTGCCAACCAGCTCAATTCGCTGAATCCACTCCAATCTGCTGGATTGGATTGGGTTGAGAGACTAACAGATTAGTTACAGATTGAGATTTTCCCAAACCGAATTTATGGATTGGATTACGGATTGAGGATTTCTCAATCCGTGTAATCCGTTAATCCGTCAATCCGTTGAATTACTTTGATGTAGTATTGGTTAAGTTGATTAGTCTGGAAATATTATTTTAAGTTTAATCCAAGTTTGTTGTTGTTATATACTGTAAGTTACAATTTAGCTAATGATTGAAGATTTGAAATTAATTGTGTTGTAATTTTATTGAATTATTTATATTTAAGCATTATATTTTTATATTTTAATTTCTAGATTTTTTGGATTGAATATGTGAATCCAATCCATGTAAACCGAGGTTTACGGATTGGATTGGAAACTTCACGGATTTGTTATAGACTATGAAAATTCCAATCCAAATATCACGGATTGATTTACGATCTGAGGTTTAATCCGTAGAAACCGATCCGTGAACACTCCTATGTGTTGCTATCAAAGGAATTGTCATTGAACAATGTTTGGTAGATAATCTCTTGGATGGGCCTAGGATTTAGTAGACTGAGTCACTGAGTTGGGATCTCATCCAATAAGGTGGTGACGTGTGGTTATGAAACATGGCGTTGAAATTTCACAAAATCGGCCGTTGTTAAAGTGCATTTAACCACCTTTTCCTCTTGAGCAATCCGCTTGCATGAACTCTATGAGCATCAGGAAAGTTGCCTTTTATTTTGCTTTACCCTCCATTTGGAAAGAAGGAAAGAAAATAGAAGAGAAAAAAAAATTATGTGGAAAGAAAATTATAAGGAGAGATAAGATTTTGATTTTTCCTTTAATTATTTGGTATGAAAAGGTGGAAAAAAATTAATTTTATCTTCTCTTATTTGGTATTGTAAGTAAAACCAAGGGATGGAAAATTACTATTACAAAATAACTATTTTGCCCTAATACTATCAATGTTTTTTTGTTAAAATTTGATGGATAAGGACAATTGTGTAATTTTAGTTCTATACACTGTGTCAATATTTTCCCTCCCAGAATCCTTCCATATTTGGGAAGATTAAGTTTGGTGAGACCCACCCTCTTTTCCTTTCCATCTAAAATTCCATCCTACCATGCAAACACCCTAAATTAACAATTTCCATCCTAAAATCCCTCCTACATTTTCTTTCCTTCTTTTCGCTCATGCCAAGCATAGCATTAGTTATAAGTATTTTAATTATTATTATTTTTTAAATCTTTTTTTTAGTGTTATTTTTTTTATGGGTTCGTAATACATCACAGGGATTTACTTTTTATTCAAGGGGTGATTGTAAAATTATTAGTAAGTTATTAGTGGTGGAGCAAGCCTTATACTTTAGTAGTAATGACACATATAAATTTATATCAAAATTAAAAAAAGACATAAAATATAAATATAAAATCCAATAAGGACGTACATGCAGAACTACAAAGTTATACATTTTTAGTTTTTTTTCTGGTAGAAAAACAAAATAACTTATTTGAATGATTTATGTTTAATTTTTTTTTAAATTATTTGATTTCAATTAGAGTTGATATGAATCCCACTGTATGTAATATTTTACTGAATAATTCAAAAAAAAAAAAAAAGCTCAAGTCATAATGTATCTCAGGTCCAACCCTCTTCATTAAAATTAAAATTAATGCAAAAAGAAGTCAACGGTATCATATATCAATCATGGAAATTTTTTTTTTAAGTGGGAAGTACGGAAAATGTTTTTGGCGTGAGTGTGTGCGTTAAGAGTTGAATTAGGGTTAGTTTGGTTCACCCATCCAAATTCAAATTTTTCAACTTAATTTTATCTTTTTTTAAAAAAGTTTTTTGTCTTTTCTGAAAAAGTCAACAAAAATTATTATTCAAACTTAAAAATTTTAACTTAACTCAAACTTAACCCAAACACCAAACACCCCCTTAATTCCAACCAACTTGCAACTTAAGCACGTAATATTTCAAAATAAATAAATAAATAAATAAGCACGTGATATGAAATATGACAAAATGATCCACTACAAAATCATTTGAATTATTCAAGTGGGAGGGAATGGATATACTTTACCACCCTCGCCTTCACCTCTTTTTGTGCCCTCGTATCTGCCTGTACCCGTTAAATTATACTAACGGTTTGATTTATGTGTCTTGGTATCAAAATTTATAGTATAGAATACATAACTGTCTCTAGCTATAAATCTGATCATTGAGAAATTGATCGATTGTTAAAACATCAGTTCTTATCGATAGTGTAAAATAAAATATCGTGTTATAAATATTCCCAAATAAACTTACATATCCAAACAAAAACATTAAAACACCAAAAACATTGTTTCCCTCATTCAGTAATAAAAATATACATGTATTTATACACGTGATTTTATTTTTAAAATGTAAAGATATATGTATATCGGGGTTGTGGCCGGAGCTTCTCCAACCCCATACCTAATGCAGGGGACAATATTATAATCCATGTACCCGTTCTTGTCCCAACCCCATTTAATTATATCCGTCGTATCAAGAGCTTGACCCACTGATATCCATATGCTTATAGAGAATCCCATTCCTAATTATTATTAAAAAAAATAGTTACATTTCTTTATTATTAAAAACAAATGTTTCTACATTAGAAACATAAGTATGTACAATACAAAGAAAACTTTATTGCAAAACATAAATGTTCCCAATATACAATCAAATACGTACATTTTAAAAAGTGTACTTTACAGTAAAATTTCACCAAATATAAAGTAGAGAAAAAGAAAAGCAATGAAAAGCAATTTTTGAAGGAAAAAAAAAAAAGGAAAAACAAATTCATACTAAGCAACAAATTATATAGATATATATATATATATATATATATGTAAGTATATACTTATGGTCTGTTATCTATTGCCAGACGAGATGCGGCACCGAACTGGCAGATAGACATTGTGAAACTGATTTCTAAATCTTAGATCTTGCTTAATTACTTGGGAAAATGCAGATTAAGAAAAGGCAACGATTACTGTATGCTAGAATGCTTTTATGAACATCTTACGTTGATCTATAGGCCCAAGTGTTTGTACCTGATGCGCGTGACTAAAGAAGGAGAACTGGGGGAGCTACCCACACAGACTTGCTTTTGGCCTTTGGCCACGGGTCTAAATGATCTCTCATGTGTGGAGATCTAGATTTTCATCTGGATAGAGATTGGTATGACAGTCATTTAATTTATTCTTTCTTGATTATCGTAACTTGGTTAACATGCGTTTTAAATCAGTGAATATCTTTACATGACATGACAGTCTTAAAAACATCTTGAATATTAAAACTTCATATTAGAAGTGAGGTTTGAATTTATCTCGATAAAAGTTGAGTCCCTCTACATACATCATGTTTAGATAAATTTCCTTCTTGAGAATATATTCGAGTATAAGTTTACCACTTTATCTAGATGTTTATAATTTTTATTCCTTGAGACAAGGAATATTAAACGTGCTTATCGAGAAAATTATTTACTTTTCCTTTAAATTTTACTTGTCTTGATAATTTCCCTGCTTACGTTTTGCTTAATTACAGCTACAGATTAATCTGCTAAATGCTAGATTATGGCGTAAAAAACTGTAAGGAAATGATAATAGATGGCATATCAAGAGTCAAACCAAATTTACATCTGAATAAAACCCGAAAGTACCCCTAAATAAAAACCTCATCCATTCTCTCATCTTCATCCTCCTTTCTCTCTCTCTCATTGGTTTTTTTTTTTTTTTTGCTGTTGGCCTTGCTGGCGCCGGAGAAGAATGGATTCCTTTGTTGTCAAGGTTGTTGCCCGCCCACCATCACCATCGTCATCGTCGGCGGCGGTGCTGGCATGCTCGCCAGACCTAATTCTTTTCCTCTTTAATAAAGTCTTTTGAGTCTATTATGTGAAATTGGGCTTTATTTCCATTTTGGTTAGCTTTTTTCATAAAAGGCTCATCTTACTTGAATTCCAGTGGGGAAATTAGACCATGCGCCACAATTTTTTAGCGTGGATTGATTTTTGTGATCACACCCTAAAAAAAAAAACTAGTGAAAATTACTTCCTCCTCGTTCAAGTGGTGGGGATGATTTATTTTAATCTAATTTATGATTTTTGTGGAATTGTGATGATTTTTTCGTTGAGCTTTTTGATGTTTCAGTGACAAAATCTTTTTTTTTTTTAAATATTATTGTGTCAGAATGTGAAAAATCATACGGAATTAGAAGTGTCCGGCCAGTAACAACTAGTTCCGTGGCGGTGGATATCCGTTGGTAACCAATTGGTTACTTGTCAGCGGTGGTGGTTGCTATTGGTAATTGACTAGTTACTGGTTGGTAACGATATAACCCATCGTTAGAGTCATCGATACCACTTAGTAATTATAATCAATATTTTAGAAGAAACAAATAAAAAATATCTATTTAAGATGTCATGTTATAACATTTTTTATAAGAATTCTTTTTTGTGTGGCAAAAATCAATAAGTTATGATTTTGTGGCATTTCTCTAAAGTGGGAGGCCCAATAGGCCTAATAGGCCCATTGGGTTTATCTCTTATGGGTGATGGGTTTTTAAGTCCTGTTTGGACTTCCACAAAAAACTTAGAGCCATTTCCATGGCTCGATCGCGTTTTGCGGATTATTAATTTTTGTGTGCACTAGTGTGCGGAAATATTGTATCACTCTCGAAGCTTTTCTTTCCCTATGTTATTGACAGTTAACACACTGCCTCGTTCACTGTCCAAGATCTCACCATTCGGTTTACAAAACTTTTTGCATTAATAGGTAAAATTACCTATTGCCTCTAATGGAAATTTCGTGTGACAATTGGTATCTTTTATTCTATTGAGAATTTTACAAAAAAAAAAAAAAAAAGAAGAAAGATTCTTCACGACAAGTGTACAGTTTCCCACATTATAAAACTTTCATGTTTTATCTGAAAGCTAGTCCGGCCCTAAAGTGGTCCACTTTCCCAAAATTTATGGCTGCAAGCAGTAATCGAAAACTGTTCCAAAAAAAGGCTCAAAACCTCCTTCTTTTGGTAAATTAGTTGGAGATGAAAATTTTAAGTTAGAGTTGGTTGATTTTTTAAAAATTAGTTATAAATTTTATTGAATTTTTAGAATAAGATAAAAATTAAGATTAAAAGTATAATTTAATTGGAGTTAAACTTGAATAGTAAACTAACGCTTAATGTTAAAACTTGGGAATTTCTATTTCACAAAAAATTGTTCCCAACATCCGTGTCTACATTTCCTCTGTGGGGCCCAAGGCTTAATATCGTCTCTAAGTGGCCCAAAATGAGCCTACGATATGGATGGAAATTTTGCCTAGTGGCTGCAGCGAATCTGTGGGTTTACCTTGGGTCTAATACCGGTTTACTCGTTTCGATTAGTAATAATTAAGCTTGTTTAAGTCCCTTAATTAAACATTAAGTCCAGTACTGAGCTGTAGTTGGTGTCTTTAGTTATTTTCCACATGATCAAAACCATTAAAATGTCACAATTACCCTCATACCAAGCAAAAAAAAAAAAAAAAAAAAAAAAACTATCTTGAACCATATCCACATAACGAGCATACAAAACCGTGGCCAAAGTGAAGAAAATCACAAAATTCAGACAAAAAAATTTAACTCTCAGGAAGATGACTAAACAACAGTTTTGGGGTTTCTTCAGGGGTGGAGTTCGGCCAAGCAAGGGAAAGGAAGGAAAAAATAAAAAATAAAAAAATAAAAGCTCTTGTGGCGTGGGAAAAGAAAGGGATTGACCTTCTTATCATGAGTTATATTTGTAGGCAATGTTAATGATCTTTCCTTAGCTCACTAAGCCTTATCTAGGCTTAATCAAGCTCGGAAAAATCTTGCTTATCCCACGGTCAAAAATTTGCCTTAAAATAAGACTCCATCAAGTCACTATTCATCATAGGCCTAGCTCCCACTTTTTCCAACCATTTCCTTATTTTATGGATTTGATAAAATATTGTTTTCCAAGCCTTGAATAACCGGATCTTGTAGGGGAATTTGTTCGAAAATTTTCGTCCAATCTAAGCCCTTGAATTGTGTTCACGACGCATATCCACCATTGGTTTGAATCAAGCATTTTTTCTCTCTTAATAATTAAGCTTCGTTTTAGCTAATAATCCAAGCTTAAAGGCCTGTTATTGGTGTACGGAAAAAATTCTTAGGTTCTAAGCTAGCTTAGGCATAGTAAAAAATGATGTTTGGCACATTCGCAACAATCAAATATTACCAATTGTTTTTTGTCTTTTTCTTTGAAAGTAATCACAGTTTCACTATTCATGTCTTTAACTCTAACTTATGCTTTATTTGGTTTACAAGTTTAATTCTAACTAGACTGTATTTTTTTTTGGGCTGGATTTTGTTTTTTTTTCTAAAAAATCAATAAAATCTTTCACTAGTTTTTGAAAAGTCAATAAACTACATTTTAAAATTTTCAACTCTAACCAGTGATCCAAACAGAAGCTTAAAAACTCAAACTTTAAAAGTCCAAAAATTTATTATTTCAAGTCGAAATGGGATATATATTTTTTTAAATCGTTTAGAATTTTGAGAGGAACGAAATAAGATCCATATTAACATATTTTTTTCCAAGCACATTTTAAGTTTTTACACCTTTAACTTATCGTAGAGTTGCAATTTACACCATAAATTTTTAATTTTGACAATTTGCACCATGGACTTACAAATATGTAGCAATTTGCACCCATTGACAATGATAGTTATCTTTGAAAGGAAATTGATATGTGATTTGTACATGTGTTGTTAATTCATGACATAAATAATCATTTTTATCTTTGTTAATTAACAATCTATATGCAAGTGAAGTATCAATTTTCATATAAAAAATCAACATAATTTATTAATGGGGTGCAAATTGCTACAAACTTGTAAGTTTAGGATATAAATTGTTAAAATTAAAAATTGAAGGTGTAAATTAAAACTCTACAATAAATTTAGAGTGCACCAATACAAAAAAATCCTTTTCAACAAAATGCACAATTCTATAACTTAACTCAACTTCAATTCCCCAACTCAATCATACCAACCAAATGTTCTCAAATCTAATTTCCTCATGATGTTGGAATTTTTGTGAGTTAAAATGGCATCATGCCTTAAATGGTATTAATGTGCCACATTGCTAACACATGAAATGTGACACAATTTATTTATGAACTTAGAACATCTTTCAATAATTAAGTCTTAAATTCACTAAAATTCCTTGTTACAAAATTTGTGGTTCTTACAGGCATGGCAAAGGGAAAAATGGCGTGGCGGACAGGTGTTGATTATTGAGTATGGAAAGCTTGCAATCGCAGAAAGGCAGTTGAAAAAAAAATAGAAAACCTCAAAGTTCAGAGGATAAATAATGTTTATTGATGTTAGGAGGGAGTAAAAGGTAATTTCACATGTATTAAAAGAAGCAGAAAATGCAAAATTTTATTGCGTATGGCCGGATTGTAGCAAGATTGTTATAGAACTAAAACGAAGTTGGAAATCTTTAATTCTCTTTAAAAGCACGAATGGGGACTTTCGTCATTCCTTCCCTATTTGTCACGTAATAGTCACGTGATTGTCACGTCATTATTATATGATGGTCATGTTAATGTCATGTGACTTTTTTTTTTTAAAACTTTATTTTACTTTGTTTGTCTACTCCTCACGCGCGTGACGTGTGCTTGTCAACTAGTGACATGTAAATTGTAAGTGTAAGACTTGTAGGAAAGGTAAATTATGGTTACATCGAAAAGTAGGAATTAGATTAGCATTTAGGAGTGGAGTTTAGTACGAGGTTCTTTGTAAATTATAAGGGTACAATTATAAGAAATAGTAAAAGGCACTGAGCCATGATGTAGGCATGAGACCAAAGTTGTAACAGATATGAGAAAAATTCGCCATTTCTTTAATTATTATCAAACCAAACCTTATAATGTCAGCCTTTTGAGATTGATGAACGGAGTTTATTTAGCATTTCTTCATATTGGAAACAATTTCCTCTACTAAAGGTAAAGCTTTTAGTCATTAAGGAAGGCAGAATCGAGTAATTAAAAAGAATTTTTGGGACTTAGCCCTGTCGGCTCAGAGTCTTGAAGTCGCGGTTGACTTGCTGATCCACTTGGCTTCACTATTGCTGGCCGCTGAAGCTCTTTGCTCCGACGGGTTCATAACCCGCCTTGTTGGCGTGCTAAATTGTGGTGTTGAAGGATTGGGAATCACCGCGACTCAGCTGGTTCATGAGCTTGGTTTCAGTTCGAGAACGAGGATGGAGATGGGGAAATGTGGCTGCATTGGTCCTCCTATCAAAATGCTGGATGACAAGGCCGCCCGAGAGAAGGAACTTGTGGCGAAAGCTTTGTCGAGTTCCTCGTTGACTGTGATGTTGAGCGCAGTGTACATAAAGATTTTTCGAAGAGACAGAAAGGGAATTGTGAGCCTTCCGTTCAAGTTTTGGGAGTTGAAGTTGTTTTTCCTGTTGGAAAAATGGCTTTGTAAACTCATTTTTGGTATTCATTTTGAGTGAGGATCCACAACATATTTGTGACGGATTTAGGTAAATATGTTTCTCCCATAAAAGGAGTTCGAAATTGTTATATGTTCAAAATGATGAAAGGCGGATGAGAAATTAACTTCCAGAGTGCACCCTTGAAGATGGAGAATGTTTAACTCAAAAATTAAATGGGTTAACGATGGGATTAATAATGTTTAATTCTGAAAGTTAAATAGCCTTATTAGTGCTAGGAATTAAGTGAGTTAATTCCAGATTTATCCCTTGTAACAGCCAAAAATTAGGAATTAATTTGATGAATTCCAGAATTCAAGATAAACTAATCACGGATTAATTTCTACAGTGATGCCATTCTCTTCCTTGAAGCCTATAAAAAGCTACCCTCTCCGTAGTTCAAAGCAACAAAAATTGGTACTTCTCTCTCATATTCTCTCTAGATTGTTATTAGGTGTTCATCAATGTGATAGAGTTTGGGCTAATATTCAATTCGCGGAAAAGTAGATATTCGCCAAAAAGTAGATTCATGGTGCTCGATTGCTACTTGCAGCCAATGTATCCAGGCATCTGTTCAAACCTTCGACATTGACAGTGAGAAGATGAATCTGTTTTAAGAAAATTGTGTGATTTACGGACCTCGGCTTGTTGTCCACTTTCCCGTTTCCAATTGTTTGTGTTGCTTACTATCTCTGTTTTGTTATAATTTCATTTCATATTGTTTTGTTATTATAAATTTATAATATAGATTATATTATATTTCAATTTCTATTTGTCATTTTGCTAACATTTCCTTCGTAGGCCCCATATTTTTTATTAACACTTTTGCTGAACTCTTCACATCTTGTGTTTAGTTGTGTTTTTAACGGATTTGTTTGGGTAAGAAAAAATAAAATTGCGTTTGATAATATTTTTTAGTTAGAAGTTTTAGGAAATGAAAAATAAACAATTTTCAACTATTTTTCATTAAGGTGATCCAAAAAGCGTTTTCATTTTGATATGTCAAAAACGTGTCATTTAATTTCTAACATGTTTAGAACAATGTCAAACTAATATTTAATAAACAAACGCAATCTACAAAACGCTTTCATTTTCACATATCAAAAGAAGTGTCATTTCATTTTCAAAATGTTTTGAAAACAATGCCAAACGCATACCATTTCATTTACAAAACATTTTGAAAAT
This sequence comes from Ficus erecta, assembly GCA_008635985.1. Classification (NCBI taxonomy): domain Eukaryota; kingdom Viridiplantae; phylum Streptophyta; class Magnoliopsida; order Rosales; family Moraceae; genus Ficus; species Ficus erecta. The sequence goes on along the minus strand of BKCH01000234.1, from coordinate 151,419 downwards.
GATACCAAACTCCTTTTATTTGCATAGTATTAGAGATATCAACTTTAATATCAACTTTTTGAGTATCAAGTCACGTGTCATTTTTTCATTGGTTGATATAATTAATTGATGTGATAACATTTTAAACACTTACCAATAAAATAACGATAACTCATATGTGATATAGATTAATATTTAAAAGTTGAGATTCTAGTTGGAGTTCATAACATTTTTCTCATTTTTGTTTGTATTTTTTTTTTTTTTGTATAGAAGCCTTAGCAAACAAGGGGGGTTTTTTTTTTTTTAATTTTAATTTTTAATTTTTTTTTTGTTTAACCTTAGGAAGCAAGTTGAAAGTGGGGACAATGACAAGAATAAATACTTTGGCAAAAGACCAAAACACAACCAAACAATGCAATCTGCGCTTTTTCCTTCTCTTGTTTGCTTTGCATGCAAGTTCCCAAAAAAAAAAAAAAAAATAAATAATAATAATAAAAAAGACCTTCCTTTCCCTCCCTGAGTCCTTGCCCTTTAAACACTCTTTTACTCTACTTCCTCTCAGAAAAAACACTCAGACAGAGAAACTGCCCATATTCCCATAACCAAAACGAAAAAGCCTTCTTCACTTCCGAAACCCACTTTCTCTCTCTTCCATTTTCCCCTTTCCAATCTCATGTAGAGAGAGAAACCGGTAACGATTCTCTTTTCTTCTGATCATCTTTCCTTTTACTTTCTTTTACAGTTCTTTTTTTATCTTCTCGTTCTGAATTTTTTCGTTTTGGGTTTTGTTTCTGTTCCCTAAATTCGATTCTTTAAATTTGCTTCTTCCGATTAATTTCTTGTTTTCCTTTTGAGCTTTTCTAATTTCTTGTTCGTTGTTGAATTTTCATTTTCTTGCGTATTGTTCTCCCAAATTTCCGAGGTTTATCCGTTGTTGAATTTTCATTTTCTTGCCATTTGTTTGGTTGCATAGAGAGTTGAAATGCTGGGAATTAATTACTTACTTTTCGATTCTCAATCTTTGATTAGAATTTAACCTCCGTTTATAAGCGTGTTTTACAGATTTTGGAGTTTTCTTGATTTCTTGGTGTGTTTTTTTTTTTTTTTTGATTTCTTTTTAATCAAAATTATATTCAGAACTGAAAATGGAGCCAACTACTGAATTGTGGTTCGGGCATTCCTTTGACTAGTGTGCTATCATGCATTTATAACATTTGGGAAGGACAAATATATATATATATATATATAATGTACATATATACATATATATATATGTGTATATAAGTATGAAATTAGGTTCTGAAGTTAATAGCTGCTTCTAATGGGAAGATCTTAATAGAAGTTATGGTTATGAAGTTATCCCTATAGTGGACTTTAGTCAGAAAAATATATGATGCATAGGATATGAAATGAGTGGGTTTGCTAATTAATTCTTTCCAATAATTCATGAAATCAGTCATCAAAACGTCTAGAAGTTACTGATGGAAACTGGAGCTTCCCAAGCCGCTGCAGTGCGAAAGAACGCTCTCACGCCGAAGGCTATTGTACATCAAAAATTTGGTACCAAGGCCTGCTATAAAATTGAGGGAAGTTCATGAATCTGCTGATAATGAATGCCCAGGATTGGCTATCTTGCAAAAAGGCCCTTGTATGTATCGCTGCTCCTTGCAGCTTTCAGAAATTTATGTTGTCTCGAAAATCTTTAAAAAGAAGAAGGAAGCTGAGCAACATGCTTCTGAATTGGCCTTGGAAAAGGTTTCTCTTTTGTTCCTTTCTACAATTATTCACCGCCCTGTCTTATGTTTGGTTTTTTTGTCTATCCGCTTATTTGAAAAATTATGAAGACTTGAAGTAAAAGTAATGTGCAATTTGGTAAGATGAGTCTTTGTTTTTAGACTATAATTATTCTAGAAGAACTCATCCTTTTGATACATGCTCTGGGATATAAATATTCGCTTCGTAGCATTACATACTTTTTATCTGCTTGCTGATTGGAAGATTTTATTAGTTGAAACATAAAAGAAGATTTGGTTTGTGTTTCTCATTGTTGGATTAATTCGTTACATAACTATTCGGCTGCAGCTTGGTATCGATCCTTCTGGTAACCCCACTGAGCAAGATCCATGGGATGCTTTAGTTGGTCGCATCAAGTTTTTGTTCGCAGACGAGGTTGGTTTTACTAAATAGTATAATGCACACTTTTTGATACTTTGGACAGACTATGTAGGAGCACCTACTTGTTTTCATACTCTATTTATTGTTTATTTATTTCTACCCCGTTGAATGCCATTATGCACTTGATTTTATGCTTTCTAAATGTATTGTTTCGACATAGACCTTGCAATTAGCTATCATTTATTTGAAATGACTTGATTAGTCTTCGATTCTAGAAAATTTCTATAAATTTCCAAATGTATCTATTCATGCCTATGGTGAATCAATTATTTGATTTTTAGTTGATCTTGGTATCTGGATACTTGTATTCTTTCTTCTTTTTCGTTTTGATTTAAAGCTTGACAGACAATTTAAAACCTACAATCTAAGTTGAAAAATAAGCTGCTTGGATCAAGTGATCTTGTCATTGCTATTCATATTGTTTGTTGGATCTTTGATTCTTAAATTTGCACCAAAGTTAAAAGGTTGCATTTAGTTATCAGTTAGAAACTTTTCTCAGCATTTCCCCACTGTCATTTCTTTATTTACTCCTCCTTCTGCTTTAACTTTTTTGAGGATTTGATGCTTGCATTAGAGTATATGATTAAGTTGGTAAGCGTGCTAACTGTTCAATGTCATCATTTATTTATTTATTTTAAAATTCTCTCCTTTTTTCTGTACTGGGCTCTATTTCATATTCTTGGTTGTTTTCTATAACAAGCTGTATTGAATGTTTTGAACAATAAAATTGAGCTGTCACTCTACCTTTGTTTTTAAACGTATCTGTCACTGTTACAGTTCCTTTCTTCTCTTCATCCACTAAGTGGTCACTTGAGAGCAGCCTTGCAGAGAGAAGGTGATCTCTATGGTTCTGTCCCCATTTCCATCATTGCTATACTTGATGCAAAAGTTTGCAATCTAAGTAAAGCAATTGACCCTAAGGTGGAGTTAAATCCATATCTGGCCATATCTCATGTCCGGAAGGCTGCGGCTCAGTTATCTGGGATTGTCGTTACTTCTGAGGAACAACATTGGATTAGGAGGCAAAATCCTTACCCTCTTGAAGTTGTAGAGTCAGCTTTTGGAGAATCTGGCTCGCCAGGAAGCTTTTCGATAGAAGCTGTATACATACCGTGTTCAAGTGAGAAGGCCGTTGACGTTGTAAACCTTAATGTTTCTTCACCAGGGTATTATCTGGATGTTATTGCGAAACAACTGGGTTTGGTTGAGGCTTCTGAGGTTCTGATTACGAGGTAGGTGGAAGAAAAATAATACGGATAATTTAAGAGGACAGTTGATTGATAGTGTACTGTGTGCTTTATAAAGTATGTATGTATGCTTAATGCCAATCATTAATCATACTTCTTGTTTACAGGTCAATTGGTAAAGCTTCATCTGAAGCAAGGATATACTTTGCTGCTTCACAGTCATGTGTGTTGGAACCATCCGCAGATCTCGGTAAAAAAGCTATGCATTTGAAGGGATTATATAATGCAAGGGCAAGTTACTTATCTGGTGAGGATGTGTTTGGTGATGCAATTTTTGCATCCATTGGATATACGTGGAAGTCTAAAGACCTTGGCATGAAGATTTAAGCAAGCAATCATATTACAGGTCTCTGACTCTTATGATTGATTACTAAATGACTATTCTTACCCTCCCACTCATTCCTCTATAGCCTTCTTTAGAAGCCCTTAATTTAATTTTTCCTGTTATATTTTTGGCTACCTGTTGCGGCTGATTTTTGCATATGATGTTCATATTATTTGCAGATGATGTTCATATTATATTTTTCTCCTATTTTGATGTGCAACATGGCATGTAAATGTAATGATAATAATAAGCTGACAAAAAATAGGCGTTTAGCGGGTAAGTCACGTCTCAGAATTTTCTTGTACTGGTTGTGAGTATTGTGTGAGTGCTCATGGGAGGTTAAATGTGTTTTCTGAAACCTCTTTGAGTTGCTCGTAATTTTTACGTAGTGAATCGCTCATCTTGGGTTTTGAAGAGAGTATAATGCATGCATGTTTGGAATCTGTAAATGTTTTGATCTTATTGTTGTATTACTTGTTTAAATACGGCATTGTTAAACTTAAGTCTGCAACTACAGGATGCTTCTGAGCAAGGTACCTAGTGGAGTTTACAAGTTATCCAGGGCGGCAATACTTACGGCGGACTTACCTTTAGCATTTACTACTAGGACAAACTGGAGGGGTTCCATTCCAAGAGATATACTCTGTGCATTCTGCCGTCAGCACCGTCTTTCTGAACCTGTTTTCTCTATTGTAAGTATCTCTGAAGCACCGTCCGAGCCATCAGGATCACACAAAAAGTTGAAGGTGATTGACTCAGCTGTGGTAGGGACGCACTGTCCAAATGGATGTGCAGTGTCTTATGGTCCTGAGGAACGGGCTGAATCAGGAGGCATGTTTAGGTGTGAAGTAAAGATATATTCAAGGTCTCAGGATTTGATTATAGACTGTTCACCAAAAGAGTCTTATAAGAAGCAGAGTGATTCGATCCAGAAGGCCTCTTTGAAAGTTCTTTTGTGGTTAGATGCATATTTCAAGAATCTAGACATGCCTGCAGAGAGACTAGAGTGCTCTGCCCATGAGCTCGACATTAGATTCAACCCCCAAAGTTTCTCCAAAGCATTTGAATTTTGTCAATCTATTCGATTTTTCCAGCACTGTGATACGCAGGAAGGCGGATCGCATGATTTAAATTTTATGCCAGGACACGGGATAATTTCACTGGACATAGATGGCCCAGATTCTGGTATCTCCCCAACTAATGGCTCCTTATCGTGTATAAGCTATTCAGTTACATTGGTGACTGAGAGTGAAAATACGAAAGAACTTCTGGAAAGCAGTGATGAGTTTGAGTTTGAGATCGGGTCACGATCAGTGATTTCTCAACTTGAAGCAGCTGTGACGCAAATGACAGTAGGGCAGTCAGCTTTTTTACGTATAGACTTGCCCCCTCAAGACTTCATTTTAGCTGCTGCTGACGATTCTGAAAGGATTCTTTCATTGTTATCATCAAGTGAGTTGCTCTCTTTTTCCAGTTTAACCTTACGAGGATGATGGAGGTTGTGACTATGACGTAAAAATGTTTCTAGTTATGTTCTTGGTGCAATTCCTTGGGAAAGATGGGTTATATTTTACATTCCTCTAACGTGCGTCTCTTGGTGGTGGGGAGTTTGGGCAGGGGTAGTGGTGGGTTTGTTAGTTTCTCCTTTATGACTAAGATTACGTAGAGAGCAGAGAATTGGTTTGGATATCGAATACTAACAATTTGTAAATGCCATATTTTCGTGAGTATTAGTTTCCACTGTAACGATTATCACAATAATAGCAACATTTGTTTTGGGTAATCATAATTAAAAGCAAAAAGATCTAAGATCCTTGTCTTCATGTTTGATTGGGACGTATGGCTTGTGGTGGAGAGGTTTACACGGCAATTTAGGTTAAAATTCCTTTGGTTTGTTTTTGATTTTGTTTTATGTTTTTATTTTTTCAATTTTGATATTAGGACAGTTGCTGCTTTCGTTCTGCTTACTTTCTTTCTGAAGTACTTGGTTCGATGTCTGTGTGCTAATTTGATTTATTGTTATACAGAGGACTGCAGCTTGCAGTACACTATAACCTTGATTCGGGTGACAGAACCTCTGGAGGACAGAATGGAGCAGGCTCTTTTCAGTCCGCCACTTTCAAAGCAGCGGGTCGAATATGCATTACAACACATCAAACAATCTTGTGCTACTAATTTGGTAATCTTGTGTTTCTTGCCTCATATATATATATATATATATAATTTTTTTTTACTGCTTCATTGACGCAGGAGTTTAATCTTCTCCTTACTTGGCAGGTTGATTTCGGATGTGGCTCTGGAAGTTTGTTGGATTCTTTGTTGAATTATCAGACTTCTCTAGAAAAAATTGTTGGAGTTGACATCTCACATAAGAGTCTTATACGTGCAGCAAAGGTGCGGAATATTATACTTTTAGATTAGTTCTTTGTTTATTTATTATGTTCTGTTTTATCTTTTCTATGGGAAGTAAACAACAACCAGTTAGTTACATGAGGGGTAAACATATATCGCTCGGAAAATTGGGAAGAAATATACTACTCACTCACTCATAAAGGTTATCTATATTTTAAAAACACAACCTACTTTGGGTAAACAGACACTTGATATCTAGTAATCAGCTGGTTCGGAATTTTTTAATTTTTTTAATAAAGAAATATTACCTGATCAATGGGTATATCTTGGCCTTTGTGAACTTCTTGTTATCTATTTTATTTGATTTTTATTTTACCTTTTGTATTATGGACTTTTTAGCTATTTGACATAGCCATGTATCTCCATTTTTCTGTTAATTCTGCAGATACTCCATTCAAAACTAAACTCCAACTCAGATGCTGATGTCCAGACGAATGACATAAAATCTGCAATTCTTTATGATGGTTCCATCACAGATTTCGATTCTCGACTCTGTGGATTTGACATAGGCACTTGTTTAGAGGTAATGCCTTCCCATTTAAACTTTAATGTTGATTCCGACTGATTTGCGTTGCCCAAACAGAACTGTTTATATTTACTGGATTCCCCCCCCCCCCCCCCCCCCCCCCCGACCTTTTACCTTTAGCCTACAGTTTATATTTTAATTTTGGTCAACCATCCAAGTTTTCATGTCTCTAATATTTTAATTTGTTTTGCCTACCCTTCCCATTTTAGAACTCGGGTTTCGATGGTGCAATCTTGCATTTGTTTGTCTTTTTAATTGATTTGTCCAATTATGCCAAAAGAACTAACTAAAGAATAGGAAATTACTAAAATGAATATCTTATAGTTTTACGTGAAAACAAACACTCAAATTCTTGTTTTATTTATTTTATTTTGGTACAAATTAAATGTTATCGATGGTTAGATTTTTGTTAGAATAATAGTTGGCATCATTCACCACCAACACTCTTCGATATTTCAGGTGATTGAGCACATGGAGGAAGATCAAGCGTGGTTGTTTGGCAACATTGTGTTGAGCTACTTCCGGCCAAAGCTTCTCATCGTTTCGACTCCTAACTATGAATACAATGTCATTCTTCAGAGATCCAGTCTATCAGGCCAAGAAGAGGATCCAGATGACAAAACTCAGTCACAATCTTGTAAATTTCGAAACCACGATCACAAGTTCGAGTGGACTAGAGAGCAGTTCAATCACTGGGCGACAGAGTTGGCCGTGAAGCACAATTATAGCGTCGAGTTCAGTGGAGTTGGTGGATCTGGTGACACCGAGCCAGGTTTCGCTTCCCAGATTGCTGTTTTCAGGAGGGATACACCTCATCTCGCAGGCGATGCTATGAAGGTTGCAGATTCGGAGCATCGATTCAACATTGTATGGGAGTGGGACCGTAGTAATAGATCGTGATATGCTGTCTGACAAACTAACCACACACTGACTGATGTTGCAATTTTTCAACATGCATCAGCCAAGAGATTTTGACGGATTTTTGTCATGGTTTTTACCCTTTTGATTTATTGTTTATATATGTTCTTATAATAGATGCAATTTACATGGACAACTTTCAATGCATTTTGCATTTAATTTTCTGCATTGAAAAGTGAAGTTCTTTGGTTTCTGCTGGTGTTATTTTACAATGGACTACTTAGCCAAGTAATGAAAATACATTCGTTTAGTTAGTAACTAGTTTAATACTTGTGCGATGCACGGTAGAGATTAAAAAAAAAAAAAGAAGTGTTAAAAACAAAGTATAAAGATAAATAATATATATTAAAGGCAGTCGATTAAGATAGATAATATAATTACAACAAGTTTGAGGATTTAGTTTATTTTTTATATATTCAAATTTATATTAAGAAGCCAGAGTTATATATTATTAGTATACATATATATATATATTCATACACACATAAAGCTTTAGAAAATGATTTTTTTTTTCATTGATTAAACTGGTGTCACTCATGTTTAATTTTCTTCATTTTCTCATCTGATCTGTCAGAATAATATATATATATATATATATATATATTTATTTGTAAGTTGATTTTTGTAGCTGAAATAGAAATTAAAATAAATTTTGTAATTTTATATGTAGTTATATGTAAAATATAATATTACCTTGTCTCCTTTCGTTTTTTTGACAGGTCACTTGTAGATACAATTTGAACTTGTGATGGAGGAGGTTGATGCTGAGGACTGAAATAATAATACATATAATTATGTAATAATTATTGATATATAAATATATATGTTAAGTGAGAAAATTTAAAAATTGAAGATAAAATACGAATAGTGACGTACCTTGATTCTACTTCTTCAACGATAGGTTCGTTGAAAGTGAGCTATTTTTTTTGCTATTTCTTGCTTCCTAGCTGCGATGTTTTTGGGTCAAAGGAGATTAATGATGGTGGAATTTCTTCAGAAGGTTCAGTAGTTGGTGCAAGTAATAACATTGGTTGGACATCATCGTCAAAGGTTTTTTCAATGACTGCATCAATGAAAGGACCTCTAAGACGAAATTGGATGAGAAATATTTTTGATATGCCTTTCAGTTGGTTGAGGATAGGAGGGATAATATTTGGATTAGTGTTTCCTTCTTCGATTGTCAGTATAGAGCAAGGTTTATTTATTAATGATTGCATGGTCTTTCCAAACATGACAATGTTCATTCCTCCAGTGCCGTCTTCGATTTGTGCATTGATTTTGAAAGATTTAAAATTTATTTTTATTTTAATTATTTTGATATTTATATATGTATTTATGTTTTTTATGATAAAGGTGAAAAATATTACCAGGTGATTGGTATTGTAGTTAAATATCCATTAGTATCACACCACCATGAGGTCCTTGATTGTTTTATTTATCTATAACATCATGGACATGCATTGTAGAACCAACCTTGGCGAGCATAAAGTTCAATAATGCTCGCTTTAATAGTGAATTTTGTATCATGTTGGATAGATAAATAATATTTACTAAATTATATTTTATAGTTCATATATGATAAGTAAATATTTACCTGATTTTGAAATGGATCTAGAGATTGAAATTCCACGATTGTAGTTTGGTTCATAGTTTTTTGTTCCTCCAATTACAATGGTTTTTTGTTGATCCAACAATAAAATCAATTCCATGGATAGAATGGCTGAATCTATAGAAAATTAATATATTAAGTAAAGTTAGTTTTTTTAAAAAAATTAATAAATATAGATAATTGTGATAATTTATCAGTAAAGATTTGTAATACCTTTTTTTTGATTTTTTGGTTTCCACAATGTCCGGATCAAGATAGTATGAAGTACCAGTAGTGCTTGCAATATAAAGTCCACCTGTATATGTATAGTAGTAATAATTAATGATTAATGATATAAAATTTTAATTTTTTTGTTCAAGAGAGGAATTTTTTTTTGTTGAATATATACTTACCCATATATTGTTTTGTTGCCATTGTTGTAAATGCTATTACAACTGGATCATGCATTGTATGAATTGCATTTTCATCAAAGTTTTCTCCTGTTTCTCCCCAGAGAGTGACATTAAGTGTTTATTCTCTGTTGAATATAATAAATTTAAATAAACAATTTATTAATAATAAATTACGAAATTTTTGGAAGTATGTTTTTAACAATATATTATTTATAGTTACTTGATATTTTGAATAACTAAACTTCACCTTTTTACCAGTTTATCATTTATAGTGGATTCTTCTATATTCTTGACAGATATGAAACGACCAATTACATCTAACACAATATAATAAATAAGAAGTTATTATTTGTTAATTTTAATAGTGTTAATTTATTAATTGTAAACTAACAAATATGAATATCATACATAATTTACCTGACAGAAGATCGTTAATGTCGACTTTTAATATTAGTTGATCGAACTTCACAAAATTAAATTTGTGTTGGGGTATTTCTGGTATGTTTTCTTCAACGTTTTTGAAAATTGTAGATCTTGCGAATTGCAACATTGCTACGTGAGGAACAATTTTATATCTTTGTTTGTTGTTGGTGATGAAGAAGTTGTTGATTTCATATATGTTGCCCGCTTGTATTTTATTTGTTATGAATTCAGTGTCTTTTGGCTTCATCCTGTAAAAAAAATACGTGTTCATATATTATTATTATTTATATACTAAATAATAAGTTGAGATGCATTTTATTAGTAATATAATATTTATAAGAAATAAATTAAATTACCTGTTTGTCAACTAATAAGTAGTCAAGGCTTATTAAACGACCAGTGTTATAATCAGTGTTCCTCCATAGTCGACATACTCGAGCACAAATAGTCTGATGTGTTTCTCCTGGCTTCAGTACTCGTAATGGACTGAACATTTCTATAGATAGTAGAAATATACGCAAAAATATATTTAATAGTTTATAAAAAGAAGTTAAATTTTAAAGACTGTAAAGATTGTTTTATAGTAAAAAAAATTAAGACATGAATCATTATTATTATTATTTCACAGAAGATTGTTATCTTTGATAAATATTATGCAATATTTCTTTGTAAACAATGTTTTTGATATGATTTGAATATTTGTTAATTGAATCATGTATTAAAATATGTAAACCTTTTGGTGAAGTTACTCTAGATAAAACAACATATAATTGTCCATGGCTGAAAATTTCATCTTCTAAATAGAGTCCAACTTTATTTAGAGATTGACCTTCACTTTTGTTTATTGTCATAGCATAACAAAAATTTAAAGCAAATTGTCGTCTTTTTAAAACAAAAGGCCATTTAGATTCATTAATTGTCATTTCTATTCTAGGTATATAAACTTTTTTAATTATATCATTAGAATTAATAATGCGTCATTCGATAATTCTATTTGTTAATTGTGTAATAATTAATCTGGTACCATTATAGAAACCCATTGATTGATTAAGATTTCACATTAATATAACAGGAATTCCAACTTTGAGTTTTAATTCGTGTGGAAGTAGACCATTAAAGTTAAGAGTGTGTAAAAATTCAGGTGGATATAAAAGATTTAATTCATCGAGATTTCCAGATGATGAAAGAATAGTATCACAACTATAATAAATTTTTGTTTCTGTAGGTACTAAAGATAATATATATTTATTTATTTTATCAGTTGTTTTATTTCTAGATATAACAATCGCACGTTGTTTTAAATGATTAATATTTTGAAAGTTATTATAGGAATTATCGTAGATTGTGGTAGAAATATATTCAATAGAATTTATATTATATTGCATTAAATATTTTTCAGATATTTCAATCCAAGTAGCATCTTCATTTTATGAATCTTTTATTCCATTCACTGTTCCATTACCAACATTTAAAATCCATTCCGAGAAGTTAGTAATTTCTATTTGTTCATCATTACAATAATTATATTTCTTTAATTGCATGTTTTCTGTTAAAGTAAATATACAAAAATATGACCAAAGATAAGAATTATTTATAGTCACATCAATAATATTTTCTTTTGTACTATTTGGGACAACATGTAATATTTGTCTGAAATCATCACCTAATATAATTGTTATTCCTCCAAAAGGACGATTAAAATTATTTTTTAAGTCTTGCATTGTTTCATCTAAAGCTTCAAAACAATATTTGTTTGTCATAGGTGCTTCATCCCATAAAATCAATGTAGTTTTTTCTATTAATTTCGCTAATTGAGTAGATTTTTTTTTGATTTGGCAAGTTGAAAATTTATCAATTGAAAGAGGTATATGAAATCTTAAATGTGCAGTTCGATCTTTTGGTAACAATAATGATGCTATTCTAGATGATGCTACAACTAATACAATTTCACCATCTGATCTAATTTTGCTGATAATAGCATTTTATAAGTATGTTTTTCCTATACTGCCATAACCATATGTGAAAATAAATTATCATGTTTGTTTTTAATCGCTTCTAAAATTTCATTATAAAAAAAATGTTGTTCTTGATTTAAATTTTGTACTAAATTAATATTTTCTTCATTTAATTTATACATATCATAATTGAGTTCTTCTCTTAAAAGATTATTATTTAAATCTTCATCAATTAATGATCCAGTAGGAAATGAAAGATTATAATGTGATAAAGAAGATGAATTTAAATTTAGTAATTTTTGTAATTCATATAGTACGAAATTATATAATTCATTTTCAGGAATTTCAAAATTTGGATTATTAAATAATAGTCTTACTTTGTATAAAATATCTTCACACATTAGTTTCCAATGTTTTTGAAAAAAATTTATTGGGTCAGAAAAATTACAAAATAATAATATAATAGTGAAAAGTTGACGAGGTTGAGCAGGTGTTGACCAAAATGATGCTTCTTCTATTGATTCATCCCATTCTTTATCATCTCATAATAAACCCAATGCATAACAAGCTGTTTGATTAGTAGGATAACCAATATTATTCACTGTTCGAAGTGAGTCATAACTTGTTGCACCTTTTTGATGATTTAATAATAATTTTAAGTAATAAAATTCACCAGAACTTGGATGAATGTAAAATGTTCTTTCTATAGTATGACTATTTTGTCGATAAGTCCAAATTTTATTTTCGTTATTCCAAACCCATTTTGTTGGAAATTTTATATAAGTAAGTTATCAAGCATCTTTATAAGTTTTATTAATTTCTATCCACTCTGTTAATGTTGTTTTTTGAATTTGTGGTTGACGTATTATATTTTGGAGTTTTTGATTTTTATTAAATTTTATGTTTTGCATATTTGGTAAATGAATAGAAAATCGTTGAATAGCTTGATTTCTATGGTGGATTGAATATTTGAATATTCTCCAAATTGCTTCATAAGGTGTGATATATCGACAATTAAGATAAGCTTTATTTTATCGACTTCTCTGTAATTTATTTTTTTTCGTTATTTTCAATAATAATATTATCTTTAATAACAGCTCGTATTATATTTGAACCTTCTGTTAAATATTTGAATAGATATTTAATAAGCATGCATTGGGAACATATTTCGACATTAATATGAGCACTATATTTTAGGCATAAAGTTTGATTATATGGAGCACCATATCTATTATCAAGTTTAATTCCTTCTTTCATAACAGTAAATTCTGTATCTCTATGACGATAAAGAACAAAACCATTTTTTTCTATAGTTGTTTCATTTTTTATTTGTTTTGGAAATTTTTTGGAACATTTAGAATTTTTCATACAGGGTGTATATGTTTTTGTATATCCACATGGTCTGTGTATCATATTTTTAGTTATATTTTTTTTAACCTAAATGATCTTTCATTGGATATGGAATTTCAGTAGAAATAAATCTGTCTATTTGTGTAGGATCATAGTATTTATGTTCAGGATGTAACCAAAATAACATATGACAATGAGGTAAATCATGTTTTTGAAATTCCACCACATATAGATCTAAAAGAAGAAAAAAAAAAATGAAAAAAAAACAAAGAAAGAAAAAACATAAACATAACAATAATGTTAGTTTTTTTAATTTGTTGTAATAAAATATTATAATAATAATTGGTAGTTTATTTTTTTTGTTATATAAAATAAATGGACTTACCAGCTATTATAGCTTCGAAAATATCACCTGACTTTATTGTATTTAACAAATGGTCTAATTTTATTTTAAATATTCTACTTATAATATATGGTCTGTCTTCAAATTTTTGTCCTAGAATTATAGTAAGAGTTCTTTTCATTTCTGGCCATTTGGGATTACATGTAAATGTTAAAAATATATTAGGATTTCCACAATGTCTACAAATTGCCATTGTATCTTGAAAATTTTGAATCATATATCTTGGACTTCCTGTATAAGATGATGATAAAATAATTCTTTTCCCGATTGCTTCTACATTTGTATCACCTTTAATTATAGCATCTTGAATACATTTGTAAATTTCAGATATTAAATTATTTTGATTTTGTCTAACATAATCTAAACGATATTCTTCAATAGAAGCATAACTATCTATAATATATTGTTGAAAAAGCCATCCTGCTCTAAATAATGTATTTCCTTGATGTAATCGTTGTTGAAGTTGAAAAGCATAACATGATCTCATTGATATTCAATTTTCTACGTGGTTGTTTACCGTTAAAATTCGGATTTCATTCTATATCAATTATATATCCATCTTCTCCATAAGGAAATAACAATGGATATTGTAATGCCTTATAAGATAGATGAAGTCTATTAATTCTTTATAATTTTTCAGTTTGATTATGAATGATAATATCTCTACCTCTCTCATATAGACCAAAATCTCCAACAATTAAACCACCTATATTTGTTGAAGTTGGAAGATCATATTGTATACTATCTCATTGTTGTCTTCCAATTAATCTTAGTTTTATTGATGGTATTTGATTATTTCTATAAATATCTCTGACATTCCTAAAAATTTGAACTAATTTGTTTGTTTCATCCCGCATTATGATTAGTTTTTGAATGATAATCTCATTTAAATTATTTAAATCATTATTATTTGAAATTGTTGCTATTCTATTTTGAATTTCATTTTTTGTATCATACATATATAACTGTGCAAATCTTGGAGGAATATTATTAATTGGAAGTAAAGATCCAATTAGATGGTGTATTTTTGTCCACTAATCTTGAAAATATATGGTGCTGATGAATTATTAATATCCGATTGAAGATTTGCTCCAAATGAAGTAAAAGCAAACATAGAATTATAAATTCTAATATTTTTTTAAATTTGCACTTAAAGGTCCTCCATAATAATCTAATAGTTGATCTAAAATTGGTGGTGTTTTTTTGCTTAAAGGTATGTTAATTTTTCCATTTTGACAACAAATTTTTTTTTGATGGATATGTATTTCATGTTTGTTCATTCTTCCAAAATCATGCTCCACAATATTGACATGTGCAATTATAATCTCCAATATCAATATATTCATCATTTGAATCTACATAAAAAATTCATGTAAAAAATGAAAAAAATAAAAAAAAATAGTAGTAAAAATTTTTGTTCAAATTAATAATTCTATAAAAAATAAAGAGTGATTTTAAGATGAAGAAATTACTTTTTTGAATTGACGGTGAATTGTAATCTTCCAAAGATAGATTTGATGTTCCTTCACCAGTGTTATAAAATTGAATATAATTGAATGAATCTACTTCGATAACCAATAATAATTTATGTATTTAATTCTTCAAACTGATTGTTTAAAAAATGTAGATTTTTCGATGTAGATACTTCATTATTATTTATATAATTTTGATTTTTTTTACGTTTTGAACGTCCTGAATAATTAGTATCTTTGAGAATTTTTTTTTCGTTCTTATAATTTTTTGTTTAATATAAAACAGAAAAACAACAGTATGAAGTATTGTTAAAATAATAAAAATTGTACATTATACTAATAAAAAAAAAAACAGTCAAACAATAAAAAGATAATAATACCAAATATTAAAATAAAATACTAAGCGCAAGAATTTTTTTTCATTTTAACAAAATGCAATAATATATTCCAATTAAAAAACTACAAATAATAAATAAAATTAAAAATCTAAAAACTCAAACAGTAAGAAAATTTCAATAACTTAAGTAAATCTAATAAAAAAATAACTAATTAAATTACTAAATAAATCTGGAAATGCATTACACGTTTGAAAAAATCTAATTCTAAAGAGTAATATTAATGTATGACATAAATAATAACTTAGTTACAATTATAAGTATATATTTTTTATAATGAAACTTCGTCACAATAGAAAAACAATCTTCATTTTTCTATTTTGTTGTAAATTTATAGAGCTCTTATATTTACAAATTTTCATCAATTATCTTTTAATTTTAATTTTTTAGCTTGCTCTTTATTTTTAATACTATAATTTTATTGTGTTAATCCATTCTTTTATTGTGTTAATTCATTTTTTTTCCTCTAAATTTTTTTGAACTCAATACTTTATCATTCTCACATATTATTTTATTTATGCAGTTTTATTTTTTGTAGTTAAAAATAATTGAATAAAATATTGTTATTTATTTAATGGTTTCTTTTTTTTTTTTGGGTATATTTCATATTATCTTTTTAAAAAATTGTATTTATTAATTAAACAATAAATTGATTAATTCACACACACACACACATATATATAGATATATATATATATATGGTATTTGATATTGTTAATCCGTACAATTTGATTATAACAGCTCTTTTTTTTTTTCCTCCTCCTTACGGAGGTTTTTATGAAATTTTATTTATCCAATTTTGTTTATTTACGGTACATAATAATTGATCAAGATGTTATTTTCTATTCCATTTTTTAAACATTTTTTTCAATAAAAAGTTACATTTATTAAATTAAATAATAAATAAATTAAGTCATTTTTATCCTTTATGAACTGTTATTTTTTGTAATTTAAATTTAAATAAAATAAAAATATATATGAAATAAAAATTTGTTGTTCCACTATAAGATTGCATAATAGAAAAAATTAAATCATACAACCAAAATTACAATAATTTCTAATTGTAGAAACATTTATGTACAAAAATTGTTATAATAAATTTAAATATTTCAACAATCTAATAAAAAAATTAAAAAAAAAACTCCCGCACAATAAAAATAATACAAAAATTATATTAAACTACAAAACAAAAGAGAAGCATAAATAACAATAAAAAGGCAAGAGAATGAAAAAACAAAAATTTAAACCTCCAATATACTCAGTCACATATACTAATCCAAATAAACAATCTAATATATATATATATATATTCACACACACACTATGAAAAACATTATAAAATTTTTTACTAAATGTTTTCTACAAAAATAAAACGAAAGTAAAAATTATTAGAGCAAGCTCAGGTCTCTTACATCATTAACAATATTTGTTAAGAATAACTAAAATATAATTCGACCTCGTCTTAGCTACCAAGTGAAATGTTTGAAAATGTGTAAAAAAAAAAAAATATAAATGTTTCCAGCAAATACAGAAAGGGAAAAAAAGGGGTAAAAATATTGAGAAAAATTAAAAAATAAAATAATTTAGAAACAGTAACATAATCAATACTGTTATGTTGTGAGAAAAAGAAAAACAACATAAATCCCAAACATCTACGACAACAGTAAAGACTGTCAAATAATATTTAACAGTTATCTAACATATGGTATCAATGATATCATATTCAGCAACATATACCAAATAAAATAATAAATCTGGTATATGCATTATTATATATCTAAACATAGATCATCATAGCATGCTAAAATTTTTATGTAAAAGTTCTCTTCAAAGACATTTACAACAACAAAAGAAGAAAACAACAACAGGGGGAAAAAAAAAAACAAAAACAAAAACAAAAAAGACTCATCACAACAACAATAATGGAATAACTTTATATAAATAAATATTAAAGTTTTATAAATCATATAAAAATAGAAACATGATTAACATAATCATAGGGGAAAATATA
This sequence comes from Ficus erecta, assembly GCA_008635985.1. Taxonomy (NCBI): domain Eukaryota; kingdom Viridiplantae; phylum Streptophyta; class Magnoliopsida; order Rosales; family Moraceae; genus Ficus; species Ficus erecta. The sequence continues at coordinate 133,827 of BKCH01000234.1, read as the reverse complement.
ATTAAAAAAAAAACTCAAAATCATAAACGATCACAATAGTTATAAAAATTACCAAATCATATAACATAATAATCTAACTTACAATAACAATAATATTCACAAAACATCGACAAATAAAAAAAAAGAATTGTCTACGCTGTCTTTTTAAAAAAAAAAAAAAACAGAAACAACGAAAAAAAGGAAAACACAATGACAAATTAAATCCCTTTATAGCATAATAATAATAATAAATAATAATAATAATAATAATAAAAAAGATGTCGAGGCAGTGTAATAAAAACAATATCTTTTAGACCCTTTTACTTTGTTCTATATTAGTATTAATGTATCAATAGTAATAGTAATAACGATGATCATAGATAAATAAGATAGAAAGTAGAGAAATGTTAAAGAAACAAATTAAAAAAAACAAAGGAATATAAAATCAACAAAGAAATCGAAATAGAAAACATTGACAATAAACAAACCGAACAAAAAAATAGTAACATCTTTTGTAAACATTAACAATAAAAACAACACATCATCATAATAAAATAAAACAATAATCAATGGTAATTAAGAGACATAATTAAGAACAATATCTGAATAAAAAAACACATGTCCACAGAAATTGATATACGAAAATGATCAGTCTTCAGAAGATAAGAAAGAACAGAATAAAAGATCTCAAGTAACAATTAAAGAAGGTTCAAAGTAGAGTAGTTAAGAGGATGTTACAGAGGTAGTAATGATAAAGTATGAGAATAAAGCAATAAATGAAGAAAGATCTTATTTATACGGGAAAATCATTTAAAAAAAATATTGACAAATTTTTTTTTATAAAAAAAGTCGGTGAAGGAGAAAGAAAAGAAATTTTTTACATGTACAATAGAGTTACATCTGTAAAACATCAGAGAAAAACACATTAACTCACAACAGATAACAAAGTTTAAGTAAATCAGAAGCATTAATGACAGAGTTACATGTGTAAAAAATCTCAGTCAAGTTGATGATCTCACTGTCAATCACAGAGTTACAGCAAATAGCATAATTACAGCTAAAGGAAGATAATTTAGAAGCATTAAATGTCTTAGACAGATCAGCAAAAAGACAATGAAGTATATGACTATAGAAACTGCAGATAAAAAATAATGTGAAAAATCTAGAAACCTAAACAATATAGAAGTCTAACAATTCATTCAAATGTAAATAAATGATACAATGAAACATAATTAAATCTGCACAGAATCAGCAAAAAAACCGTGAAACGACAAAATCTAAAATAAAAAAGACTTGGTTTAGAACCATTAAACACCTTGCACATATAAGCAAAAACACAACAACGTATCTAAATACAAATGCAACAGACAACAAATAGCATTAAAGATGAACAAACCCAAATAGTAGGAAACTACAACAATTCGTTTAAATAGAACCAAACAATAGAATATAGACACAAAACAGAGTTATATCTGTATAAAAAAAAGTCAAAAAACGTAATAATTTACAATAAATAACAAAATTAGAGCAAATAAGAAACTTACACATTAGATAAACAAATTGGAAACGACAAATATAATGAAAAATCTACAAACTTAGATTATAACAAAACTTAACAATTTGATCAAATGTAGTTAAACAATAGAAAAAAAAAAAAAACATAGCCTAGAAAGTTAATAAATAAAATTAGAAATTTCTCACAGATTAAACATAACAAATTGGAGAATAATGATATTAAAATACCACACAAAAACTAACCTAATCACAGTCAACCATTAGAAAAAAATATCCTATTTATAACAAAATCAAACAACATAAAAAAAACCCTCATAATATGAAGAGCAAACTGCAAATCCTAATATGACAGAAAATCATAAACACAAAAAATAAAGAAATAAAATTTGAAAACAAAATCAGCAAAATATTACCCCGGAAAAAAAGGGGAAAAATACATAAATATAAACATAATAGAGAAAAAGTCTTCAATCTTTCGCTTGATACTCCCAATCCACCATTTTGGTACCATTATTATTGCAATCTATAAAACAAATTAACAAAAATAAAAAATGAAAATCAATATATATAAACCTAAAATGAAAAAAAAAAAGAGAAACACTACTGAAATAAATAAAACAAAAACAAAAACATACCCCATTCTTTCTTTAATTTTTTTGCTCTACATTTGTTTCCATTATTTCCTCAATCATATCTAGGTTAAAAACCTATTGGGTTACTAAGGCCCAATTTTTTAAAGTTATGCCCTATTAGGTTACTATTGGTAACCATGGGCTTTAGGCCCAACCCAGTAACTTGGGTATCCTACCCAGTTACCGTTGGTCATCATATTGTTACCATGTTTTCAAGATAGGCCCATTTTCATTTATTTTTCTCTTCTTTTGGTAAAACCTAGGATTTATTGTCCAAATTTTCCTTGTATAAAAATCCTTGTGTGAACTTTCAATTTTTTTACAAAACTGTAATTTTTCTTGAGTAAGGGCAATAAACTTGTCAAGTTTTGAAAGCTATCCTTGAAAACCGTTTTATGCTGCCAGTTATTAGTGTATGTATGCAGGAATTTCCTTTTCCTACACTGCTTTTGAAAATCCTGTGCAAGAATTTCCTGTTTCCTGCACAGTTTTTAGACTTCAGTTTTATCTAAAAATCTGTTTTGAATTTGGAAAAGTTTTCTTTACGAAAGTTTTAGATCTTAAAAACCCTACAACTTTCGTTCTTTTCTCAAAATCCAGTTCTACCTTTAACCTACTTATTTTTCTTGTTGAACCTGCCTGGCCGTGCATAGGGTCTGGGGATGACCAGGTTCCGATTTTTGTGAAAACAGAGGCCTTTGGAGCCTTATTTTTAAAAATCATCCACATTGCCCCCCAATGTTTTCAGTTTTCTACAACTTTGTAGTTTTAAATTTTCTTAAATTCGGCCTCTAAAGACCTTAAAATCCTGTTTCCAGATTGCTGTCCAGTTTTGATCCGAAACTGGCAGTTTTCATTTTGGTTGGTTCTTACGTAAAATTACGCACACACTACCTCAAACGGTTAAAATAGTGAGCCTACATCAAGCATGCAGCACGTTACATAATGTTTTTATTGCCATGCATTCATTTTCATTCATACAATCCTTCATGCAAACCCATATGGTGAATCTTCACCAAACTAGGGTTTTTAGGGTTTTCACTTACCCTCCTTGCATCATACATCTTCTTGAGTGTGTGGGGACATGCTACAAACACATACTAGGCATTCATACATACCACACATACTCTAACACATAACATCCTAAAGCTACTAACCATGCATACATCATAACCATCATACATCATCCTCTTAACATCATACATCATAACCATGCATAAATCAAAACCACTAACCCAAATCAAGCACAAATCTAAGCAAATCTAAGCTAATAGAATGATCTTATGCTCTTACAAACCCATGTTTGAAATACACTTGAATCCTTCATCAAAACTTAATTGAACAATTAGAGAGTTAAGAGGATTACCTCTAGGTCTTGGAAGGTGGATCTAAACCTTGGATGGAGAGAATTTTCTTTCCTTTCTTCTCCAACTCACAACCGGCCACTATCTTCCTTTTTCCTCTCTTTTTTTTTTTTTTTTTCTTTAGGGTTCGGCTCCTAGGGTGGTAGGGAAAATGGGTTGAAATTTAGGCAGAGTTTTGGGGTGGAATAGAATGATCCAACACCCCCCCCCCCCCCCACCATCACCTATTTATAGGTGAAAAGTAATTTCCTTTTTGAATTATTTTTATTCCTAAAATTGCATATCTAACCCCAAAACTAATATATTTGCCAAGATACCCCTTGAGGTGGCCGGTCATTATGGGTCCTTGGAGGCCAAGTAATCCTTTTATGTTCATCCATTCAATTATCCAATCAAAAGCTACCACCAATTTCTTCCAATTTTCCAAAAATCCCAAAATTCACATATTTATCCTAGATGAGGTGTCCTTCAATTAGGGCATTGTTTGGCTTTTCTCTTAATATGCAGTCCATTTTCATACTAATGCAGATACTACAAATATTGTTTTCAACTAATAACAGTACTGTCATACTGGACTGCAGTCTAGAATTCATCTGTATATTGTTGGACTGCGTAATGATTTTTCTTATGACTTAAAGCTACTTAGCCCTTATTGTCCTAAATAATATGCTTGATTTTTCTAGAGTGATTTCGGTCCTTATTCTTACTATTTCATCTGTGATGACGGTTTTTCGCAATATAATTTCCATACTGCTCGCTATACTGCAGTACCGTCATAATCATGCCTTGAATCATTCTAGTCAAACTTTGACCGAAATAAAATCATAAATTCTTATTCTGTCTTTTTTTCTTAAAAGGCCTCGTTCTTGTCGTAATAAACTTATTCTTAAGTCTCATAATTAATTAAACGAGAACTCAAACATATACTGATAAAATTATGAATTTCACATTGATATTCATAATTTTTCATGAAACATCACATAAACACATAGCACGGACTTAAATTTCTTTACATACAAGGAAATCATGAGTCCGTAAAAATTTCGGTTATTACAGCGACTAACCAGAAAAAAAAAAAAGAACTCTATTTGTGAGTCTCGAATTGTAAGGCCCATATTCTATTAGTAGTATCGAACGCCAAAGGCGCAGGGTTGGTTGTTATCTATGATTGATAGTTTCAATAGAAAGTTGACGATAATTATTATTTCAATTAAAGTTCTATACTTAATGGTGGAGAATAGTTTCTTAACCAATCTTTAAATTCTTTTATATTTTCATTTATTTAGCTTAAATATCCAAATCCCCTGATTTTGGTGTCTAATTTTATTGTGTCTTAAATTTTAGAGTCAATTACTAATTAATTAGAATCAATCCTTTGCGGGAACGATTCTTGCTTGCTATTATATTCCATAACGGCACGATTATAGTAAGGTTTTAATTTGGTATTCACTTGGAACCTACCACGCTATCTTCATCCTTATCCTATCCTAAATAAATAATACAAAGGAGAGGATGTTATACTCATATTCATACATTGTCGTCTTTCAATCAACGCACGATTCTGGTGCTTTCTTCTTCTTCATCATTTTTATTATTTATTTATTTATTTATTTTTTTGGAGGATTAACCGATAGAAAGTAGTTGGTGGTTACCAGCTGTGTAAGTGTAAAGGTCTATTGATCCAACAGCTGGTGACAAAAAAATAAAAAAAATAAAAAAAGCCTATGTAAGTGATGTCTGTTACAGTGTAAATGTCAATTCCAACATAAACTTATGTCCCCTGCTACCCTAATGTCTCTTGCGACAGCATTGTCTTTTTATTTTTATTTGTTATTTAATGTTTTATTTGATATTTAAGTTTAATTTTAATTAAATTGTATTTTTTTATCTTAATTTTTATTTTTTTTAATCAATAAAATTTATAACTAATTTATGAAAAGTCAATCAACTTCAATTTAAAAATTTTATCTCTAACCGACGAACCAAACGCAAGCTACTCTCTTCATATTAATGATGCCAAAAAAAAAAAAAATCATTGCAAAAGCAAAAATAACACCTTTATTTTCAATATTTGTTGGTCACGTTTACAGTTCTTTTTTATTTATTTATTTATTTTGAAGTATCACTATGCTAATAAAATTGATCTAATCTTAAACCAGTATGTGTTTATCATCTGTCTTATGGGCACCCTTTTAGTGCTCTTCTATATTTTTTTTTTCTTTAAATTCTTTTTTCTTTCCTTTACTTTGTTTAGGCACTCACTTTTTTCATCATTTTTCTGATGCACATGCCCCCTCTTCTCTTTGTTTTTCTTTCTCTCTGTCTATTCTCTTCTATACAAAAAGATTGGATTGAGAGAATTGACTTTTCTTTTTCTTTTTTCTTTCTATTTGAAAGGAAAACCCTTTATTTCGCTTTAATAAGCTATGTTCTCTGTTATTTTCATTTTTACACTTTGGGATTTTATTTGTATATAACCATGTAATGAAGCTAGCATCTTTACACTTCAATAAAATATATGATAAGTGCAAAAGTAAGAAAGTGACAAAAAGACTGATAGAGCAACTGATCATAGCATTTGTTTAACTAATATCGAAAAGATATTGAAAAAAATAACACTTTTATATACCATCTAAATAATCCTTTAAACTTTAAAAGCAACGTGCGAGTTAATTGGAGGGAACTATGAGATCAAGGAACACAAATTTAAGATTAAAAAAAAAAAGAGTATGAACTATATGGAGAAATTCAAGATGATTTTTAGTGAAAAATGAAAGTTAAGAGAGTGTAAGAAAATAGAAAAGAAAGTGAAAATATAAAAGGATAGACAATGAAGCTAAATAGGAAAGATAATTAAAAAATAAGGAGAGACTAATGTAGAGAAAGTAAATTAATTATGTCATGGATAGGATGGAATAGAAATATTTTCCAAATCATACTCCGCGATAGCAATTGTATTAAAAATAAGTTGTAAAAAATATCATTTCATGGCAATAACAAATTCTATGTTTCAAAGTTATAGACAAATAAAAGAAGTGGATTTGTTGTTTTCCAATGAAACACTACATAATATATACGCTTTACTTGCTTATTTGTCTTTAATCTAGGGTTATTTGTTTCAACCCTATCTCTAGAGTTTCTAACCACTTTGCTCGTTGTCTTGCAATGTTTGGTCTTAGGTGTTTTGGTTTTCTAAATTCTTTTGTTGTTGTTAAAAAAAAAAAAAAAACCAAGAGATATCAAGTAACTTAACACGTGATTTTGCACATAATCATGCCAAGCATGTGCTCATATTATAGTATCATCATAATCATAATCATGATCATTTTAATCTATTATATACTTTAAAAAAGCAAATAACTATTCTCACTCCCTCTTCCCTGCTTGTCACATAACAGTGGTGTAGTTACCACATTAATGTCACGTGGGGATCATGTCAATGCCACGAGAAATATATATTTTTATTTTTGTTTTAGCCTTACTTGTCTATGCTTATGAATTGGCTTTTTAATTTGTCTTTTAGCAATGGCCTTGCTTCAACAGTTCAACTGCACCTCCACTCCACAGCCTAAGGGAGAATATCCTTGTGTACACTTTTTATGATGGAAATATCCTTGTGAACGCTTGGTAGGAGAAAAAATAATGTTCTTGGCCATGACATTTTATTGCAAAAATGAAAGGTTTTCATTTTTATTTTATTTTTTTGCATTTTTATTGCAGGTGTAAATAAGAACTCATAATATTTTTAGTAAACACAATAGTATCATATTATTTACAAAAGAACACAATAACATAGCAATAACCAAAAATAGTGAATACACATCCTTGATGAAGCCACGGGATTTTAAATACATTTCCGTTCTTATTGATTAAATATTCCCATTCTTCTTGGTTTCATGATTGTCATAGAAAAAACGTTTGAGTTTGGCCGGCACAATTTTATGGGTCGAATGCGATTATATTTATGTGGTAGAACTCTTTCGTGCTAAATCAGAGTTGACGGTGCCTTGGAAATTAACTTCGGAACATATGGGTTGGAGCTCTGGATTTAGCATCTAAGCTTATTGCTTTCGTGAAGGTAGTTGAATGGTAAATAAGTTGGCTTCTTTTGGGTTTCACGATAGTAATTTCGCCGGTGGTCTACTAGTTTATTTTTTAGTGGGTTAATAGGGATATATGTCTCCTCTTTCTTTTTATAGGTTTTCAAGATGGTGTATGCTTGGGGGTTTATTTTAATATCCTTAGGAAATTTTCCTTTGTATGTTTAATTAGCATAATACTTTTTCTCCCTTGCGAGGTTTTTCTCTTTGAGTTTTACTAATAAGGTTTTTAATGAGATCTCTTACATGAAAATTGATTTTCAAAGGCATGGTTTCAATTTGACCTTCTAGCATTAGTTTCTACTAGTTATGTGATTTTTTGTTTGGGTGGAATTTCCCTTTGGGATTGTAATATCTTGGTTTTTTTTCCTTCAATCTAATGTAATTTTATTTTGTTTTGATAAATTGAGTTAGAGGCTTGGTGTGGGATGAGTTAACGATTTGGGTGCCAATTAATATAGTTAGGATATTGCTTACTCTTACCCCTGATATCAGTTGTCCTTCTCTTCTTAAAAAAAAAAAAAAAAAACACACACACACACACACACTTCTCTCTACAAACATTCCAACTTTGGTTAGTGTTGTTATTTCATCTATCGTAAAATAATATCCCCAATTAGACATTTAACAAGATCTTTTTCCCATTTAATAGATTGAAATATTTATTAAATTAGTCCCCCCCCCCCCCCCCCCCCCCTCCCGATCATTTTCTTTCTTCTTGCTAGTTTTTTTTTCCCCTCTCACTAGTTGTATACACATAAGAGAAGATCATAATATCTATTCATTATTTATCTTAATTCAATGTTTATCATAATTACTAAACCTGATAAAGTTCCGGACTTCGTCACTTCTAAGTGTCATAATACATTTGAATGTTGAGATAGAGCAAGGTTGGATAGATGAAAATTTCCCATCTTATATGTATTTACACGCGTATATTGATGAACACGTCTTTAGTTGTTCCTTTTGGTCTCCCATTTCCTACAACATCATAATTTTACAACAACAACAAGAATAATAAAACTTCGATAAATCTCTTTTTTTTTTTTTTTTTTTTTTTTTTTACAGCACGTATGTTTTTGTTGGGATATGCACAAATTTGAAAAAACTCGAAGTTAACAATTAAAGTGCACGTATAATATCCTGAATTTCGGAGGTACACATGCTATATAAACTGTAAAGCAAAACTCTAGGATATTTGCATTTTCAGTTTTTTTTTTTTTTTTTTTTTTTTTTTTGAAGAATAGACCATGTAGAGATAAGAGACGTGCTAAAAATTCCCTTAAAAGAACGTGTTAAACATGTTTTGTACCACTCATCTAGCAAGTTTTACTTATTTTATTTTTATAAGAAAGCATTCGATATCTAGCAATGAGTTGGCCAATTTACTATGTTGCAACACGGCCAATAGGCGTGTGGGTCTGTGTATATTACCCAAAACATAAGCATATGCAGGTTTAGCCATTTATATATATATATATATATATTATATTAAATTTTACAGGTATGAGGCCTATGACTTTATTAATTAAAGAGAAATGAAAATATTTATAGTTTTCGAACCTATGAGTTCTTCTCTGAATCCCTTTCCATCCAAAGTAATCTAGCTTTCCATGCTCAAAGCGGATATAAATGAAATACAATTTGTACAGAAAATATTAATTTCATTTGATGTGGTTGTAGACACTGGTTCAAATATCTGTTAGAAAAGTTTAACCTAGCTCTGGGAGACCATCAAATAATTCTGCCACAAAAAGATCTAAGAGGATACTCTTTGATTTGTTCTACATATAGTAGTATCGGACAAACATTATATACAAAATATCTAAGACTATTCTATACTTTTTTGGTCCAGAAGTAGTGTTCTATATGCTGCACATATATACAAAGAAAAATTTATGGTAAGAACTGAATTTACTTTATTGTTAAGTATATTGTTGTTTTAGTCATTAGATTAACTTTTTAATTAGCGGTATAATATTGAAAGTAATTTTACGTGTCATTTTGTAAATTTTTAACATGAACACTTACAAATCAGATGTTAAAAAGTTAATCTAAATGACTAAGATAATAACACATCTATGGATAGAGTATGAGTTTACAATTATTAATGTAATGAGTTTTGTCATTTACATATTAAATTATTTGTCTTGTTTGTTTCTTCACACACACATATGTATAGATGTATAAAGATCATTAGTTCTAACTTTCATTTCAAGAGATAATATCTAATCAAGAGATATGGCAAACAAAGTTCTGCTATTGGCTTTGCTGGCTACCACAACATTTGATATCTGTGTCGCGGACCTTGCTAGCTCAGGTTGATATCGACGTCCACCACTTGTCGTTAGCTTTAGTAATTTGCATACCAAAATTGACTTGTTCTAGCTTGTCTTGGGGGTTTTTTTTTCCATCATTAAATCTAGGAAAACTGTAGTAAATAGCGTTACTAAGAAAACAATTGAAGTAAATAATGAGGAGTAAATAGCATATTTATTTACTAGGTAAATATAGTAGATTACAAAATGTAAATTAAATAATTTACATTATAAATTTGGTATTTATTACTATATTTTAAAAACATACTATTTACTTCTGTTTCCCCTCATCCAGAGAGGTACAATTATATTGGTTGAAATACCATTTTACCTATATATAATTTTTTTAAATTCGAAAGGACAAAAAGGATAATTTAGTAAGTTTATTTTCTTAATGTTGCTGCCAAACTCTCATCCAAAAACTACTAAATTGTATATATATAGATATGTATGTGTATATATATATATATCTTCGTTGCTTTCTAACTGGTGGACAGATGCACGTGAACTATTTAGCAGTACAGAATCTACCGAACTCTCATTTTTGGCTAAAGACAAGATAACAATAATTAAGCACGTTTTGCTCGCTTTACAATAAGCGGCAAATTAATTTGTTGATTTCTAGTCGTGATGAGAACCAGAAGATATTAGACCTCCCTCTCTCATAACATATATGTATATAAGTAGACATGCCTAGCCAGATATAGATATAGGTAGAGCATATATACATACATTTCTTATCAGATCTCACTTTTCCTAATTTCTTACGTCAGTGATGGCTTTCAGAAGTAAAAAGCACTCAAGCAAAAGGGCTCCAAAGGGACACTTCGTTGTTTATGTGGGCAAAGATCTGAAGAGATATGTGGTTCCACTGTCGTTTTTGAGGAACTCAATCTTTCAGCAATTTCTAGAGAAATCCGCAGACGAATATGGCTTTGATAACTCCAACGGAATTGTCCTGCCTTGTGATGAATCCACTTTCAACAGGCTCCTTAACTTCCTGTCTAACACCTAGTTTTAATTACGACTCTATTTGACTCCGTGCAGATCTAACTCTTTATCTCTCTGACCCACAGATATGTTGACTTGTGGGCCTCACCTCTGTTATGATGCAGCACTGTCGTTTATTTACTTTGCATATATCTGTTCGCAATTTTTTTTTTCTTTTAAAATATTTTGTTGTAGCTCTAACAAGTCCTGAATTGCCTTGCCAAAACAAGGACTTAGGAGGTGTTTGGTGTGTAAGTTTGAGTTGAAATTTTTAAGTTTAAATAGTAAATTTTTTGAATTTTCAGAAAAGACAAAAAACTTTTTGAAAAAAAGATAAAAATTTTTTAGAAAAAAGATAAAAAAAAATTTAAAAATCTTAATTTGGACTAAGACACCAAACTAACCCTTGGTATTAAATTTATGCCCTAATATATATATATATATATATATTTATTGTGCAAATGCTGTAGTAATGTTACGACATTGATCAGCTTTTGTTGGCAGTGTTAATAGCGCCAGTGATTTGATTGTTGATTGTTAGTTCTACCTAGCGCCGTATTGGTACTCCTAACAATGAGAGAGAGAGAGAAAGAGAGTTGGGTTTAGATGTTGGGAGATTCTTATCTGCCTCCCTTGATGGTCAGTTCATCCTTATTTTTCAATGAGCGGTCAATTCATCATAATTGAGTGCAATAAGCTAGTACTTTGTTTTTCCAAAAAAAGAAAAAAAAAAACGCAATTTTCTCCTTTCTTCTGTCTATTAGCATGGGGGACTTGTCCCGTTTTAGTAACAATTTTTATTTGTATATTTTTGCTAAAAAAATACTTTGAAATTGTTATACATGATTAATAATTTCAGAATTTTTTTGTCCACACCAAAAATTTCTTTTTCATTGTTTCTCGATGGATGAATATAAAAAAAAATATGTTAATTAATAATTCCTTGAAAATTTAGTTAAATATTTACATTTCAAATATAGAAATGCAAATATGAATAAATATAGTCAATACTCAATTCATATTTATTTGTAAATTAAAAATTAAATAATAAAATATTTACAATTATAGTGTAGATATTGGGAAGTTCTATAATTTAGCATAAACGAAGTGATGGTACGTATTATGCAAATCAACGAACTCATCAGTGACGGTTGATCAACAAAAAACTTATGGAAATAAATGTATTTTCTCTTCTTTTATGTAGTATAGAGAGGATCTATAAGTTGAGATACTAATAAAAAATAAAAATAATAAGAAAAAGTTGTATCTCTTATTCGCTTAATCACTGTAAACTTCCAATAAAAATAAAAACAAAGCATTTTGGACAAAAAATTAGAAAGTAAATCTAGGGGTTACTCCCCTTTCTAAACGAGGAATTACATTTTCATTGAAAAGAAATACACATTTTAATATAATTTTAGAAAAGTACTTAATTTTACAGTCACCTTTGACAAACAACAAATTGTAAAAATTAATATTTGAGAGGCGATGTATTTGAGAGTCGATTGTTCTTAAAAGGTAAATTAAAAAACAAAACAAAACACTTTAATAAAAGAACAATATTTAGTGGGGATATATTTTAGAAATGTTATTTAAAGGGTAAAGTGGAAAAAAAAAAAAAAAACTTTAATAAACAAGTAAAAGAACAGGAAAAAAAAGAAGAAGAAGAAGAAGAAGAAGAAGAAGCAAGCATCATTGATGTGCAGACATGTGGGAAATAAGTTAGAAGAGCCCTTTTATTTTTCTTTTTTTTGGTAATTTTGTGGTGGAAGTGTAAAAACTTCCTCCGAACATCCACAGTTCTATATACAGTTGTAGATTATAGATATAACATGTCACTTGGGTTATATCTTTAATTTAAAAAATCAAACAGTATCTATCATAGTTAGAACTTCAATGATTCTTCCTTTTTATTTTTATTTTTAATTTATATAAATGTCTAAATTAGAGGTGTTGATTTGAAATATGTCTATTTTTCTTTTTTATTTACGTGAACGTCTAAAAGAGTAATTATAAAATAACACTACCCTTCATAAAGAACGAAAAATTAACAAATAAAGAAATTTCAAAACGGGACCCGGGGGGGGGGGGGGGGGGGGGGGGGGGGGGGGCGGGGGGGCGCTCAAAGAGGGCTAAAGTTGACTTAATGGAATTGCAAAAAGAAATGGTATTAGAAGGAAAATTTGAAAAACAATTTTGATTTATTTTAAAGAAGGTATAATATTCATAATGAACCAAAAAGGCAATGTTTTCTCAACATCAGATTTCACATTAATAAGATTAACTAAAAAAAAAGGATTAAACTAAATAAAGAAAAAGAAACATCTAAAAAAAATCTTTCACATAATGAACCAATTTTTTTCATAAAAATATGTACGATTTCATTCCTGTTAATTTACATAAGTAATAGTGTTTTTTCATAAAAAAAAAAAATTTGATACCATTAATTGTGTTATTTTTCAATTTGTTTGGCTGAAGCTTAAATGACAACCATTTGATTTGTAGTGGATTACTTAAACAAAAACACTGTTTCATAAAGAATTCATTGGTTTTTATATGAAAAGAGTGAATATTTTAATTTCCTCAATCTTTATCATAAATATTTTGTGTTGTGTTTATCATTTGGTATGAACCATTATTTTTTAGTAAATATTTTAAATTTATTGTAAGTACTTTGATGTTTATAACTAGTTTTGATTTATTAAAGGTATTTTACATTTATTAACAAAAAATATTCATCATTAAAGTCAAAAAACAAAAAATAAAAATAAAAAGGATTTGTATAAAAATGAAATGATGTCAATCATAGTAAAAGGGTAAAATATGTACTACATATATTTATTTCTTAAAAAATAGACATATACATACTATTGTTAAAAAATGGACATGTATTAAAATGGAACTCTAAAAATGGACTTTTGGTATAATTATTTCTTTTATGTTTTCCTGTTTCAATGATATGCAAATTAGTTTTTAGAATAATTGTAGGCATAACTAAACGGTAGTTTCACACATGACTTCACTAAAAAGTGAAAAATGCAAATTCTCTATCTCTAATTCAAAAATCTTAATTTCAGTAGGGCATTAATATGAATAAATTTTTGAACCAAAACAATCATCTTAAAAATGATACAAGCTTTAACATTGCCTCGTAATATAATTCTATTTAGTATGGACCAACAAATTCCATGTCCTCTCAGGATTCTCATGTTTTGGAAGTGCTGCATACGTAAAAATTTTGTCTCCAACAATACTAGTTACACTAAATGAAAGTTTTTATTACACCTTTAGGGGCTAACAAATTAAATTTTTTTAATATAGTTTATTTTCCCTATGGTAAATTGTTTTTCCAAATATTTTTTATTAATAAATGCTCCAAGATGAATTAAAAATAAATAAGTATTGTTGATTTTTAAATGGGGGAGAGAAACCTCTCACTTTAATTTGTTAAAACCAGTCAAAGAGCTAACAGAACAACAAAGGTTCAAAGTAAATAGCATATTTTAAAAACATTGAGCTAAACAATATATTTATGATAAATTATTTGTTTGCAAAAGTTTTTTAATGTAATTTTATTGTAAATATACTTTGTAAATAAATTATCTATCATAAACATGATATTTATCGCAAACTTTTATTATAAGCTTTGTCACGAATATGCTTCGTAAATAAATTTTTTTTACCCTACATATGTTATTTACTATCACCCAAAAAGTTTTCGGTTATTTATTTTTATTATTAGAGAATTTTGATCTATTTCCCTCCTTATTCCTTTCTGGAACTGCTAATCACTTTGCTCATTGTCTTGCAAATTGTTTGGTCTTAGCACGTGATCACACTAGTGGTTATTTATTTATTTTTTTGGGATGAAAGGATAGGTGATCACACTGGTATAATCATAATTATATTCAAGTGAAAATATAAGATAAATGTTTCAATTTGGCCTTCTCATGTTTGATAAGACAAGAAGATAATTTGAGCTTTGATAATTGGCTTGTAGTGAGTTGGCTTTTTAAGGTTGCGTTTAGTTCACCAGTTGAAACTAATTTTTTTGGGTTAGAATTGTTTGAATTTTTAAAAACTAATCAAAATATTTATTGACTTTTCAGAATAAGATAAAATAAGTTTGAGAAGTTTAGTTTAGAATGAAGTTCCAAATATAGGTTTAGTCTTTTACAATTACCTGTGTCGTGCTCCAATATAGTTCAACTGCACCTCCACACCTAAGGGAGAACATCCTTGTGTACACTTTTTTCTTCTTTTTTTTTTTTTTTAATGGAAATTTAGCTTTGTGTACTAATGTCCTTGCCCATGACATTATCTATTGCAAAGATAGGTTTTTATTTCTTTTATTTTATAATTTTTCATTTTTACTGTAGTTGATAACTCAAAATTTTGTTAGTGAGAACAATATTTATTATCATCATATTATTTATTTACTATAATAAGACACAATTGTATAACAACAACAAAATATAGGAAAGACGCATTCTAAACAAAGACGTAGCCTCAAGATTTTAAATATATTCCCGTTCTTAGTATGTTCATATTCCAACAAATATCCCTAAAAATCCCCTAAAAAAACGTGTCAAATGTGTTTGCACTACCCATTTAGCAAGTGTAACTGTTTTTTTTTTTTTTTTTTGGTTGATAAAAAGCATTCAACCTAGTAAGTTGAGTTGGCCTTTACAATGTTACAACCCAGCCAATAGGCGCGTGGGGTCTGTGTATGTAACCAAAACATATATGCATGTATGCTGGTTTAGTCCTATATATATTTATATATATTATGTGTATAAGATCTATGACTCCACTAATAAAAGAGAATGAAAATACTCTCAGATTTTGAATATGTAACTATGTCCTTCTATCTTCCAAAATTAATGTAGCTTTCTATGTTCAAACCGGATAATCCAAATATTGTAAGGTCTCAGATGTCTAACAATATAATCTCATGTGGTGTGGTTGTAGACACCGGTTCAAATATGTAACGACCCGCCTAACACAGATCGTTACCTAATGTACATACATACATAACGTACTTATTTCTTTAGCATAAATAGCGGAATTTTTTTTAAACGTAAATAAATACACAAAGGTGTTTACCGAGCATATAAACAATAAATAAGTAACGATGTTCTAATGTTAAACAAAATATTCATAAAATAAAACGCGTAGCGGTCAACATTCCCACATTTCACAGTCGCTCCGCCATGCCCCTCCATCTTGCATCACTGATTTCCTATAGGTTGCTTACCTACAGCATAAACGTAAGACGTGAGCTTTCGCTCAGCAAGTACAACAATTTCTATCCGCGACACAACTAACTTAGCTTAACAATTCATAATATCATTCATAACATACTTAACAATGCATGAGCAATTTATGCTTTATTATGCTTTCTTAAACTTCCGTAACATGATTCTTATCTTAACTTAACTTATCTTAACTTATGGGCCCCTTACATAAGTGACTGTACCGGGCGCGCAACTATGGAACGGTTGGGGCGGCCAGTCCATTTCCAACTCAATCCACAGTCCTACCCAACCTTGGACGGGTCGGTACGTCACAGGCAAGCTCGCTTGCCATCTTACTTTATCTTGTTCTTATTTTATTTTTTTGAATTAGTGAACATGCTCCATGATGTCACATAATCAAACTTCGAAATCATCATAACGAAATCATACTTTAAGCTTGGCATATCATAATTCAGCATATCATTAACAACATCATATCCTAGTATCACCTGATTCTAACATATTATACCCATCAAACATACTTGGGCAAGTATACACAACAAAGCCTATGCTGTAGGCGGAGTTGTACTTACTTGGATTGCTATGTCCAAAATATGTCTGTTCCAACTTAGGATGCCAGTGCAGGTTGACTCCTGCTTCATTGAAGGACATAGGTAAGAAACCTTGATCATTTTAGGATGTTGGAAACCTAACCAACATTCGCACTTAATCCTAGTTATATGTCCCTTTTGTAACATGTGTTAGCTTATTGGGTTACTATAAGTAACCCTAGTGGTTTTTATTATTCTCCTTGGATCATACCTTATTAGGTTACATTGAGTAACCTTGGGCTTTGGACCCAATCTTATAATTTGGGTATTCTACTTGATTATAGATGGTTATCCTTTAGATTACCCAGATTTTAAGAAAATTTAGGTCTATAGTTTAATTTGCTTTCTTTTATAAAAACTTGGTGTTTTACCACCCCTTTTTACAGAAACCCTTTTCTTTTTTTTATGTAACTTGTAAAAACTTGGGTTTCTTAGAAAGGTATTTGAAAAAAAAACTTTGAAGTATTGGAACTGCCCTTGGAACAGTCCCCATAGTCAACTTATCAGTTTTTGCACAAAATATCATTTTCCTGCATTGTTTTTCAGAAAATCATGTACATGAATTTACTGTTTCCTGCACAGTTTTTAGAAATCCTATTTTACTTTAAAATCCATACTGAATTTGAAAAAATTGTCTTCATGAAAGTTTTAGATTTTGAAAAATCCCAAAACTTTCATGTATCACAAAAAACCCAGTTCTGCCTCTAGCCCTTTCGTTTCCCCCCTTGAATCTCGACTGGCCGTGTATGAAGTCTGGGCACATCAGTCTCGGGTTTTCATGAAAACGGAGGCCATTGGAGCCTTATTTTGGAAAACTGTCTAAGTTGTCCCCTAGGAAAAACTGTTTTGAACAACTTTCATGTTTTAAGTTTTCTCAAATTCGGCCCCTAAAGGCCTCAAAACTAGATCTCAAGAAAACTGGGCAATGTTCACCCGAATCTGGCAGTTTGCTTGTTTTAGGTTCGTTTTACGTCCTATTCGCATAATCTACCTCAACCGAACACGCAGGAGCCTAACATTCAAACATGCAACGTTTTTCTATCGTAAGGTTTCCTTAAACATAATTTCCATCAACTCCATGCAAACCCTAATTGACTTTGGATCAACCAAAGTTTGCATGGTTCTCACATTCCATTCCATTGTCTAGCAACCTAACATACCATATCCATCCACATTCTAGAGCATACTTAGGGACATACAACAAATTGAGTATTTCACATGTAAAATCACAAGAACTAAAGCAAGCATGTAAATCAAAATCAAACCACCCTTAATTCTAGATCAAGCACAAACTTAAAATCCTAAACTTGGGCACAAAATAAAATTGAGCTTATGCTCTTACAAATTCAATCTTGAAATACATCTAAATTTCAAATTGAATGCTCAAAGGAAAGAGTTTGGGGTTTAAGGATAATTACCTTGATTAGCCCCAAATTATAGGGTTAGGGTTTGGCTTCCAAAATTTCCTCCCACCTTGGCTCCACCAACCGGTTCCTTCACCAAATTGTGCACCAAAATTTTTAGTTGATCCCTTGGTATTTTCTTGAACCAAAGCTATCCACTAACCAATCAAAATTTTTCCTTACCTTACCCCCTTAAAACCGTCGGCCTCTAGGCTAGGAAAACACCAAAAAATTTCAAAAACCTTTACTTGATGAGGTAGAGGAAAATCAACCACTAACCAACTCTTTTTCCCTTGGATTACAAGATTTTTCTCATGGTTCTTGCTCACCCTAAGATTTCGGATTTTTGAGGGAGAATTTGGCAAGAGTTTAGCTACTTTTTCCCATTTTTTTTAGAGCCAAAAACCGCCCCCCCCTTAAGCCTATTTATAGGTGAGATTTTGGACCCTTTTGCAAATATTTTTGATTCACCTTTTGCTAACAAGTCCTTGGAGCAAAACAAATCCTATTTTGGCCCCAAAAGGACCGGCCACCTCATGCTCTAGAATGGTCCAAGTTTTTCCAAATTTTTCTTAATTTCCATAATGATGTCATAATTTGGGGCTTTAGTGATGTAAGCAAAAATTAAGGTTTGTTTGCCTCTTTTTCCTTAAATGCAGTCCACTTTAATGTCAAAACAGATATTTCTAGTACTGTGCTCACTAATACACAATACTGTTATGCTCAATTGCAGTCCAAAATTTATCTGTATAAAAATGGACTATACGAAAATTTTTCTCTTCTTTTTAAAACTTGTTGGCCCATTTAATCCTATTTATTGTGCTTGATTTTTCTATGGTGGTTTTAATCCTTGTTAATATTATCTTGTCCGTAAACACGGCTTTTACGGTATATTTCCAATACTGTTCATCATACATATGTGTTGGTCAAATCTTTGACCATTTTTAATCAACCTTTGACTTTTTTGGTCAAACTTTGACTTTCATAAAATTATGGATTTTCTTTCTCTTTTCACCCAAAAAGGCTATTTGGTTCTCTAAGCAACTCATTATTGAGTCTGATAAAGTCATAAGAGCTCATACAGTTAAATAAAATCCTAATCAAGTTTATATATACATAAATACCTTTATGGTTCAACTTGAAATTTTTTTACAAGAATTCATAGCATTGAAAAATTCAGTTATTACAAAATATCTATTACATAAGTTTAACCTAGCTGTAAGAGACCATCAAAAAGTTCTGCAACAAAAAGATCTACGAGAACACTCCTTGATTTGTTCTATATATAGTAATATTAGATAATATTATATATTTACAAATTATCTCAGACTATTCTTTTTTTTTTTTTGTTTTTTTGCCAGAAATAGTGTTCCATATGTTAAGATATATACAAAGAAAAAAATTTATAATAAGAGCTGTAGTTTTACTTTATCTACAGATATATTGTTCCGTCATTAGGTTAGCTATTTTAACGGTATGATACTGGATGCAATCTGCAAATTCATTGGAAGAGAGAAAGTGAAATATATAAAAATTAGACCTGTAGAATGTCAAATTATGTCTATATAAGTCAATTGCATGCCCCACCAAAATTGCAACGGTATAAAGTTAATGTAATGATATATGCAATTTTATTTATTTATTTATTTACTGATATATAATACTAGTTGTTTTCAAGATTGAGCCTTTATTCTTTCCGTTCACTCAGCTCATCTTTTGTCAATTGGATGTTTTTGCAGTAACATGATTATTACATTATAAGACCCACACACACACACACACACACATATATATGTACATATACATACCACATATAGACACATTAATAAGAGCTGTCGGTAAAGGATTGATGCTGAAGACTAGTACATACTATTATTGGTTGTGTTGTTTCTATCTGATTTCATGAGCTAGTGAACTGTGTTCAACCGGTATTTTAACGTATATTTCCTTGTCATTTAGAATTGAAAACTATGCCTCCATTTGGTAAGTTAGCTGGAGATTAAATTTTTAAGTTTGAGTTTGTTGACTTTTGAAAAATTAGTTATAAATTTTGTTGACTTCAGAAAAAGACAAAAATTAAGAGAAAAAAGTACAATATACTAGTATTTACACATATATGTGGCTTTAATGTAATGATTAGACCTGAAAAAGATTAAAAGAAAAAAAACGGAACCAGAAGATAGTTTTACTACGTGATGAATTTATCGTACTCTTATCTATATAGATATTTTGATTCCTAACATATGGACAGACTTATATGTGTACTAAAAAGCACCACAAAAACTATCACACTCCTTTTTAGGCCAAGACAAGATAATGATAAGCACGTTTTGCTTGCTTTAAAATAAACTGCAAATTAACTGTTGATTTCTAGTCATGATAAGGACAGAGATATCGAACCTCTCCCTCTCTCTATATATAGATGTATATAAGTGGACATGCTTAACCAGATATAGATATAGCTAGAGAGCATATATGTACATATTCCTCAGATCACATTCCATAACTTCTAATACACTTGTTTACATTTATATATATATATATATATATATATGTCAGTGATGGCTTTCAGAAGTAAAAAGTACTCAAGAAAAAGGGTCCCAAAGGGGCACTTTGTAGTTTATGTGGCCAAAGAGCTGATGAGATTTGTGGTTCCACTGTCGCTTCTGAAGAACACAATCTTTCAGCAATTTCTGGAGAAGGCTGCAGATGAATATGGCTTTGATAACTCCGACGGAATTGTCCTGCCTTGTGATGAATCCACTTTCAATGGGCTCCTTAAGTTCCTGTCTAACACCTAGTTTTAACTAAGGCTCTGTTTGACTCCGTGCAGATCTCTCTGACTCACGTACATGTTGAATAATTGTGGGCCTCACCTCTGCTATTACGCATGGTAGCACTTTTGTTTATTTACCTTGCAGTGTATCTATTCGTAGTTTTTTATATTTTATTTTAGCCCTAACAAGCCGTGAATTGCCTTGCGAAAACAAGGATTTAGTTTTAAATTTATGCCCTAATACAATTGTTTTTGCACATGCTGTAGTAATGCTACGACATTGATCAGCTTTTGTTGCCTTCCCATTTTAGAGCTAAAAGCTCTCGAGTACATCTGGAAATCTTTTGTACGTGTGTGTGTGTGTATTACTTATTATTTTTTCTGGTGTTGAAATTTGATTGTTAGTACTACCTACCCCAGAACAGGTACTCCTGATAATGAGAGAGAGAGAGAGAGAGGTAGGGTTCAGATGTTGGGATATTCTTATCCATCTCCCATGATGGTCAATTCATCATTATGTTTTGATGAGTTGTCAATTCATTTTTTTTTTTGGTTGAAAAGTCAATTCATCAGTATTGTGTACAAAAAGCTAGTACATTGTTTTTCCAAAAAAAAAAAAAAAAAACAATTTTCTTCCATATTCTGTATATTAGCATGGGGGAGTTGCCTCGTTAATAACTTTTTTTTTTTACATAATTTTGTTATTAAAAATACTTTGAAATTGTTATACATGATTAATGATAATTCAATACTCCTTTCAAAGAAAGAAATTTCTAATTTTTTTTTATTGTTTCTCTATGATAGTATAATACTACTGATGGTTGAACAAAAAAGTTGTGATATTAATAAATGTATTTTCTCTTCTATATATATATATAGAGAGAGAGAGAGAGAGGATCAATAAGTCAAAATATTAATTTAAAAAAAAAAAAAAGGAAAGGGGTGTGTCCTCTTATTCGCTCATCACTGTAAGCTACCGATTTGAAAAAAAAATATAAAAAAATAAAAATAAAAATTAAAAAAAACACACACGCACAAAACAAAAGCGTTTTGGACAAAATATTAAAACTAGTTATAAAAGCTACCCCCCTTTCTAAACGAGGAATTGCATTTTGATTGAAAAACTTAAATGGTATTCTTTGAAAGAAATATGCATTCTAATAGAGTTTTTAAAAGAGTACTTAATTATTACAGTCACATTTAACAAACAAGAAATTGAAACTATTTATATTTAAGTGGGGATGTATTTGAGAGATGTTATTTAAAAGGAAAATTAAAAAAAAAACAAACCTATTTAATAAAAGAATAATATTTAGTGGTGATGTATTTGAGAAACGTTATTTAAAGGCTAAATTAAAAAAAAAAAAAACAAAGAACTTTAATACACAAGTAAAAGAAAAGGGAAAAAAAAAACCAAAAAACAAAGCACTTTAATACACAAGTAAAAGAAAAGGAAAAAAAAAAAAAAAAAAAAGCACTTTAATACACAAGTAAAAGAAAGGGCAAAAAAAAGGGAAAAAAAAAAAAAGCAGCAAGCATCATTGACGTGCAGACAAATAGGTTAGAAGAACAAATGTTTTGTCATTTTGTGGTGAAAGTGTGAAAACTTCCTTCAAATATCCACACTTCTATATATAGTTTTGAATTAGATGCAACAGGTCACATAGGTTTTTTTTTTTTTTTTTTTTTTTTTTTTTTAAATTTTAAAAAATCATAGTTGAACATCAATGATGCTTGCTTTTTTTTTTTTTTCCCTGTTTAATTAATATGCAAATCTTATTTTTAGAGTGGTTGTAGGTATTAGCCTAATAATTTCACATCAGACTTCACTAAAATGTGAAGAGTTCAAATTCTTCATCTCTAATTTAAAACTTCTATTGAATTCTCAAAATTTCTGTCGCTAAAAAAATCTTATTTTTAGTAGAGCATTAACAAGAATAAATTTTTGGACCAAGACAAACATTTTATAATTATTAAATCTTTAACATTGCTTCATAATATAATGTTATTTATTATGTATCAACAAATTCCATATCCTCTCAGATTCTCATGTTTAGAAAGTGTTATATATAAAAAATTTGTCTCGAACAATACTAGTAGAACCCTTATATAAGATGGAAGTTTTTATAGTACCTCTAGCTACTAACAAATTGATTTTTTTTTATGTATCTTTTAATTTCCATATGTTAAATTGTTTTGTCTAATAGTTTTCATTAATAACCTTTAGAAGTTGAATTTAAGAATTTATATATATATATATATATATATTGTGATAACGATTTTTTAAAATTGGGAGGGAAACCTCTCACTTTAATTTGTTAAAAACCAGTCAAAGTGCTAACAAAACAACGAAGAGAGAAATAAATTGAGAAACAACCTAACTGATAAGATGAACAAGAACAATAGAGACGATAAAATCCGATTTTATTTATGTAGCTTGAGACCACTCTCACTTCGAACACGTGAGGTATGTGGAATTATTACATAAATATAAACCCAAACAAATATGAAAATTCACAACTAGAAGAACTTATGCAAGACTAGAACCCTTATATAAGATGGAAGTTTTTATTGTACCTCTAGCTACTAACAAATTGATTTTTTTAATGTATCTTTTAATTTCCATATGTTAAATTGTTTTGTCTAATAGTGTTCATTAATAACCTTTAGAAGTTGAATTTAAGAAATATATATATATATATATATATTGTGATAACGATTTTTTAAAATTGGGAGGGAAACCTCTCACTTTAATTTGTTAAAACCAGTCAAAGAGCTACCAAAACAACGAAGAGAGAAACAAATCGAGAAACAACCTAACTGATAAGACGAACAAGAACAATAGAGATGATAAAATCCGATTTTATTTATGTAGCTTGAGACCACTCTCTCTTCGAACACGTGGAGTATATGAATTTTTTTTTTATTAAAGTGTATGTATATATATATATATATATATATATATATCTAGATAGACAAAAAATATTGGGTATGTATGATGTCATATAACGTGAAAATCAGAAACACACTACAAGAAATGTGACTTTAAGAGACCAAAGTTTTTGTTACCAAAAAAAATTTGGTAGCAGAAAATAGACTTTCTATTACCAAATTTTGGTGGTTAAAAGGTGTAGACATTTTGTTACCAACTTTGGTAGCAAAAACGACATAATCCGCTACCAAATGTTTTTGGTAACAGATGGCATGACGGGAATCAAATTTTGGTTCCCGCCGATAACATTTTGCTACCAAAATACTATTTGGTAACAAAATGCTAACATTTTGCTACCAAGATTTGGTAGCAAATTGTAATAGTTTGCTACCAAAATTATTTGGTAGCAAAAAAAATTGGCAGGATGCTAAATTTTTTCCCGGTACTGTTATTTGCTACCAAATGAAATTTTGGTAGTGGATTATATATTTCTACTACCAAATTTTGGTAGCGCAATCGTACAGTTTGCTACCAAACACATTTTGGTAGCAAAAACAATTTTAGGGAGGCAAAAATTTCCCCCTTAATGTCATCTGCTACCAAAAAAATTTTGGTAACAAAATATTGTATTTTGCTACCAAAATATGGTAACAGAATATAAGTTTCTGCTATCAAATTTTGGTAGCAAAATATATTATTTTAAATCCTAACTTGTTTTGGTAGCAAAAATGCTGGCGGGAAGCGAAAAATATTCCCGCTCAACTCATGTGCTACCAAATTTTTGTTGGTAGTAAAATAGCGCATTTTGCTACCAAA
This sequence comes from Ficus erecta, assembly GCA_008635985.1. Classification (NCBI taxonomy): domain Eukaryota; kingdom Viridiplantae; phylum Streptophyta; class Magnoliopsida; order Rosales; family Moraceae; genus Ficus; species Ficus erecta. Next base: position 109,154 of record BKCH01000234.1, on the reverse strand, counting down.
TTTTGGTAACAGATAATGAGTTTCTATCACAAAATTTTGGTAGCAAAATATATTAAGTTTGCTACCGAACCTATTTTGATAGTGAAAACATTGGCGGGAATTTAAAATATTTACCGGTGATGGTTTTTCCTACCAAATTAAATTTGGTGAGAAAGTGATATTTTGTGCTATCAAATTTTGATAGCAAAATATAGTTTTTAACTACCAAACTTTAAATTTGGTAGCGAAATATATTATTTTTTGCTAGTATATATGATGATAGTATCTTATTGCTTTATTATATAGAATAAGATATATCATCTTCAAAGTTGTATTTTATATTATAATGTTGCTAAAAAACGGTTTTAATTAAGGGGGTGTTTGGTGTGTAAGTTTGAGTTAAGATTTGTAAGTTTAAATAGTAAATTTTTTTGCATTTTTTTGAATTTTCAGAAAAGACAAACACCTTTTTGGGGAAAAAAAACAAAAAACATGATGAAAAAAGTACAGTTTAGTTTAAACAGAGCTTTTTGCCAAACAAGGCCTTAGGCAATCAAATGAAAATTTTAGCAATCAAATGAAAATTTTTATCATTTTAAAAAAAAATTTCTTGGGGCTACCATACCAAAATTTGGTCATAAAATACGGGCTTTTGACTACTAAATTATTATTTGATAGTAAAATAAATGCTTTTTTTCCACCAAAATAAATTTGGTAACTGTCTATATTTTAATTATACATAATACAAACCCATAACTTATTCACCATATATCCCTACTTTTAGCAAATTAAAAAAGGCATCATATATTTCAAATACACTAACTCTCTATATATCTCTCTGTCTCTAACTCTCTCTCTCTTTCTCTAACTCTCGACCTCTGTCTCTCTCTAGCTGAACGTCGCATTCCTTCGCCCCACCGAAACCAGTCGGCGTCCTCCCTTCACCGCGCCAGCACCAGACCTCCGTCGCGCCGTCAGCAGGCCTTTGCCGTCCCATAGCTGCGCCGGCACCATCTCCACCGTCCCCTCTCCACGCCGTTGCCGGCTTCGCGGTTGCCAGCCGTTTCCAGTCGCCGGAGTCAAAAATGCAGTGACCAGCAACGGAAATCAAAGGAATCTGAGGAGGTAAAAAGCCAAACTGAAAACCCACAAGTATTTATATGAAATCCCCTAATGAAGATTCAAATAATTTCAAAATACTCTAACTCTCTATCTCTATCTCTAACTCTCTCTCTCTCTATCTCTAACTCTCGACCTCTGTCTCTCTCTGGCTAGACTTCGCACCTTCGTTCGCCCCACCGAAACCAGTCGGCGTCGCCCCTTCACCGCGCCGGCACCAGACCTCCGTCGCGGCCTTTGCCGTCCCATAGCTGAGCCGGCACCATCACCACCATCCCATCTCCACGCCGTTCAAGGCTTCGTGATTGCCACCCGTTAGCAGTCGCCGTGTCAAAAACACGTGTCCACCAACGGAAATCAGGGGAATCTGAGGAGGTAAAAATCCAAACTGAAAACCCACAAGTATTTATATGAAATCCCCTAATCAAGATTCAAATAATTTCAAAATATTTATTCATATGTGAACAATCAAAAAACGACATCAAAGGGAGGAAAAATTTTGGCAAATATATTTTGGGATGTTTGAATATCTTAATGTGGCAGCTACTTTAATTATTGTTACAAAGGCTTTCATTTGGTTTAATTTAATCAATTTACATGTTTTATGTTGATATTCCTCGTCACTCCGTGAAGTTATTCCACTGCTTTGCAGTCAAACCTCAATTTTGGGATTAGATGTTACTCTTGGTTTAACTCACTTTCGTTAAATATTTCTTATATGTAAACAATGTAGGTTTTTTTTTTTCTTTCATTGTTTTTTTTGTTGTTGGATTTCAGATTTATAGTTTGGTTTTAGATATGGATAAGAGTTGGATCTTTGTGAGTATAATGGGGCATCAAGTGCTTTCTTTGGTGTAATTGATGAGATTTGGGAGGTGACGTTTTTATATTGGAATAAGGTGATCTTATTTAAGTGTACATGGTTTGACACGGACATTGGTAGGGTGAAGGATGAGTATAACTTCACCACAATTAAAACTGATTCCTTGTGGTTTGAGAATGATCCGTACGTATTGACAGATCAAGTGAAACAAGTCTATTATGTTGATGACAAAAAGAAAGGTGACTCTTGGAAAGTAGTTCAAAAAGTTAGTCATCGTCATATATGGGAAAGTGTGCCAAAAACAACAAATGAGGACCAACAAGAGGATGATGTTGATGATGAGGCTTACCAAGAAGAGTTATCAAATGAGATCGACATTTCTTTTGACACCACAAATGTTGCTGAAGCTCCCCTAAATCATATGGATACTGGGCCACTCGACCTGATGGTTTTACCATTGATATCCAAATCAATACCAATGATGAAATCGATGAAGAAATAGATGGTGACACCGAGGAAACCGATTCCCCAACTAATATCGAAACTTATAGTGATTATAGTGATTGAGTATGTCAAATTATTTGAGTTAAAAAAAAAAAAAAAAAAACTCATCATTTGTGAAAGTTTGACGTAGTTGTTAAAAAGTTCTAATTTCTATATTATACCATTTGTTTAATCACTAACTACTCTATATATGCCTTTTTGTATTGTTTTAAGATATAAGTTATGTCTACTCGTAAGAGAAAGTTATCGTTTAGTTCCAGTGCAAAATCCAAATTAGTGCCAGCTACTCCGGCCCCAGTTTGTTAAAGGTTTTTCTTCTTGCAAGATTAAGTGTTTACTAGCTAGTACAATATTTAGTAAGCCATGACTCTTGGATTTGCTTAAGTATTACTATTTTAGTATTTTGTTTGGATTCTAATATGTATCAAGATATTTAGAGAGATTTGGTATTTTGCTTAAATTAATATTTGGTATTTTGTCTATTAAATTTGAATTTCATACATATATTTTGGGAACAAATACAGGTACATAAATTTGTTTAAATTTTGGTGGCCACAAAATTCGGTACCCAAAATTTAGTATTTTTTTGCCCTTTTTGCTACCAAATAGTTGGTGGCTAAAACATAAGAATTTGCTACCAAATACCTTTTGTTACCCAAATTTTGGTAACTAAATCTTGTATATCTTGCTACCAAAAATACATTATGCTACCGAAATTTTGGTTTCTAAATCACGTGTTTTTGACTACCAAATTCCTTCTGCTACCAAAATATTCGGTAACTAAATCTCATGCATTTTGTTACCAAATATTTGGTCACATAATCGTGTACAATTCGCTACCAAATAAATTTTGCTACCAAAAAATTTGGTAACTAAATCACATATTTTTTGCTACCAAATACCTTTTGTTACCCAAAATTCGGTATCTGAATCTCCTACTTTTCGTTACCAAAATACATTTTGTTACCAGAATTTTGGTACCTGAAATTATAGACTTTTTGTTACCAAATACCTTTTGTTACCAAATTTGTTTGGTAACTGAATATCACATTTTTTGTTACCAAATACATTTTGTTACCTAAATCAATTTTGGTGACAAAAAGTTTTTGCTACCAAAAATTTGGAAACAAATACTTTCTGTTACCGACTTTCTGCTACCAAATTTCTTTGGTACCAAAAACTTATTGTTACCAAAAACAAAACTTTCAGCTACCGAATTTTTGGTAACTGAAAATTGATTTTCTTGTAGTGACACTCTTTCTTCTCTCTTTCTCTCTCTCTTCTAGTCTTGCATAAGTTCTTCTAGTTGTGAATTTTCATATTTGTTTGGGTTTATATTTCTGTAATAATTCCACATACCTCACGGATGGGGTTATGTTAATGGAAAATCGTGCTTTCGAAAGAAAAAAATCATGTTCGTGATTTGGAGTATCGTGAGTCTTTCATTGATAAATTCTAAAATGGTGTAGGTCGCGAATCAGATCTAAAACTTGCAAAAGACACTTCCGTATGCTTACTGAGTGCACTTCACAAAGATAAGCAATAAAAGAAGTGGATTTGTTGTTTTCTATTTTATTTCTTTTCACTTAATGAAACACTATATCATATATAATTATATACGTTTACTTAGCTATGATAGGGGGATTATTTGTTTCAACCCGATTTCTGGAGGAGAAATTATCATTTTTAAAAATGTTTATATAGTAAATTGCATATTCTAAAATTTTTTGAGGTAAGTAGTATATTTATAATAAAATTGTTAATTTAAAATTTTTAAACATAAATTTATCGTAAATATGCATTGCATATAAATTATTTATCACATGTGATATTTACTACAAAAATTTTACTTACAATAATATTGTGAAGATAATTTTTGTCATGATTATGTTTCGTAAATACATTTTTACCGTACATATCTATTTACTATCACCCAAAAACTTTCTGCTATATGTTTTTATTACTATCACCGTACATATCTATTTACATATATCTATTTACTATCACCCAAAAACTTTCTGCTATATGTTTTTATTACATGAGGTTTTTCGTCTATTTCCTTCCTTCTTCCTTTCTGGAGTTGCTAATCACTTTTCTCATTGTCTTGCAAAGTTTGGTCTTAGGTTTTTTCGTCTTCTGAATTGTTTTGTTGTTCTTGAGTTGCTTAATGAAATCCTTTCCCCAAACAGGGAATATATATATATATATATATATCAAGTAACTTAACAAGTGCAAAAGCACGTGATCACACTAGTATAGTCATAATCATTATTGATTATTATTCATCGTATACCAATTATACCAAGTGAGAACATATGATACGTCTTTCAATTTGGGCTTGTCATGTTGGATAAGACAAAGGGACCTTTGATTTGAGCTTTCATCTTAGGCTTGTAGTGAGTTGGCTTTTTTAGTCCTTTAGCTGGGGCCGGGCTTCAATAGTGCAACTGCACTTCCACCTAAAGGGAGAATATCCTTATATACTAATGTCCTTGGCCATGACATTCTATTGTAAAAATAATAGGTTTTTATTTGTTTTTATTTTTTTTTTCTTTTGCATTTTTGTTGTAGTTACTCAAAATTTTGTTAGTGAGAACAATAATATCATATTATTTATTTAATATAATAAAACACAATTATATAACAATAACCAAAACTAATAAACACTGCATTCTAACAAACAAATAAAAACCTATTATTTTTATTATATTTAAAATATATTTCCGTTCTTATTATATTTGCATTCTAACTAGTATCCCTACACACACATCCCCACAAACTATTTCAACAACTTGATTATTGGTTTTTTTTTTTCATCCACCCTTCAAATTCCAATTAATTTACCTAATTAAACACTTAATAAGATCTTTTTCCTTTTAATAGTTTGTATTGTTTATTAAGTATGTCTATACATTTTTTCTCTCTCTCATTTTCTTTCTTCTTGTTATCTTTAGCATACGTATCAGAGAGGATCATAATATCTAATAATTATTGTTATCATATAATTGGTACGTTTGAATGGAAGTTGGATAGATGAAATTTACTCTTCATAATTACATTTCCTTGTAGTAACCCAAAAATTTCTACGGACTCATGATTTCCTTGTACATAAGAAATTTAAGTTTGTACTATGTGTTTATGTAATGTTTCATGAAAATTATGAGTATCAATGTGAAATTCATAATTTTATCAGTAAATGTTTGAGTTCTCATTTAAATAACTATGAGACTCAATAAACAGTTTGCTTAGCCCAACATGTGATCTTTTTAGTAAAAAGGGTAGCAAAATTCTATGATTTATGTTGGTCAAAGTTTGACCAAAGAAAAAGTCAACATTGACCGAGAAAGTCAAAGTATGACTAAAATGGTCAAAGAAATAACCGTACAGTTACGTGACAAAGCAGTATGGAAATATACTGCGAAAACCGTCTTTATGGACGGGATAGCACGAATAGGCCTTAAAACCACCTTAGAAAATCAAGCACACTAAGTAGGATACTAAGGGCAAAAGGGCTTCAAGAAATAAGAAAAATTTTATACTGTCCATTTTTACACAGATAGATTTTGGATTGCAGTATAGCATAACAGTACTGTGTATTAGTGAGCACAGTATTGAAAATATCTGTGTTAGCTCAAAAATGGACTGCATATTGAAGAAAAGAGCCAAACAAGCCCTAATGAGGATGACATCACCTTATCCTCAAATTATGACATCATTATTGGATTAAGAAAATTTTGGAAAAATTTGGGATGTTCTAGACCCATCTTGGCTGGCAACCTATGCACCATTTTGTGCAAATTTTTGCTTCTTTAGGGGTCATTTTATAATTTTGAATAGTTCTCAAACTTTTATAAATAGGGGTGCCATTGTTCACAAAAATTAAAAATCTTAGCCAAATTATGCCAAAATTGTCTCTCAAAATCCGAAATTGAGAAGGAAAGGGAGAAAGGAAAATAAGCAAAACCAAGAGTAAGAAAGGTTCCTAGGTGGTCGGATTTCTAGTGGAACACAAACAAAAAGTTGAAAAAAATTTTGATACCCATTTTAGTCTTAAGGGCCGGTTGTGAGGGAGGAAGAAAAGAGGAAGAGAAAATCCATTGTGGCCAGATTTAGGGAGCTAGTAGTGGCAGGATTTTGTAGGATCAACCACCGAGTGAGACAGAATTTTTGGTAACCTTTGGAGGGTCAAAACCGGATTGGGAGGAGACCAAAGGGGGGGAAAGGATTTTGGACCTAAACCCTAAGCTTAGCCTTGCTTTGATCAAGGTAACTCTCCCAAAACCCTAAACTCTTCAATTAAGTTTCAATTTGAAATTTATTTGTATTTCAAGTTGAAAATTGTAAGAGCATAAGCTCAAGTTATTTTATTGCCCTAGAATAGTTTAGGTGTGGTGCTTGATTAGATATTAAGGGTGGTTTGATTTATGAGTTTGATTTATGAGCCTTGATTGTTATATGCTTATGCTTATTTGACCATTAGGGTTGCATGCTAGATGTTTAATGTAGTTGTATGTCCCCAAGTATGTGAATGAAGTTGTATGAGTATGTTAGGTTGCTAGAAGAGAAATATGATGAATGAAATGGTTTGTACGGATGTAATCGGGTTACATGCATGTTAAAGTGGGACATTAGAAAATGCTGCATGTCTGCTTTCTAGGATCCCGCGTGCTCGGTTTAGTTAGATTGCGCGAAATAGGACGTAAAATGAATTTAAGAACAAAAACTGCCAGTTCGGGTACAAACTGGCCAGTTTTCTGGAAAGTGAAATTTGAGGCCTTTAGAGGCCGAATTGGGAAAAACGTAAAACATAAAAGTTATAGAGAAGGGTTTTTCCTAGAGGACAGCATGAACAGTTTTTCAAAATAAGGCTCCAACGGCCTCGGTTTTTATGAAAATCCGAGCCTGACCGTGCCCAGGATTCATGCACGGCCAGGTGGGATTAACATGGAATATGAACACGTTAACGTCTGAACTGGGTTTTCCTCAAAACACGAAAGTTATAGGATTTTTCGAGATCTAAAACTTTTGTGAAGAAAAAATTTTCAAATTCAATCCAGATTTTTAAATAGAAATGGATTTCTAAAAACTGTACAGGAAACAGGAAATTCCTGCACAGGATTTTTTTAAAAACAATGCAGAAAAACTGTATTTTTCACCAAACCCCAATGCTTTGACTGTGAAAACTGTTCCAATGGCAGTTTTCAGCCCTCAACAATTTTTATATGACCCCACTTTAAGAACCATGAATTTTTATAAGTTAAGTAAAGGATTTTTGAACTGAATTCACCAAATTTTCCAAGGCAAAGGAAAAATGGATTTTTTTTTAAAGCCAAAGATAAGTAGCAAGCTAGTAACGGATGGTAACCGGGAAGGATACTCGAGTTATTGGGCTTGACCCCCAAAGCCCAAGTTTGACCCATAGAGGGTTGACCATAGTTGATCAAAATGTTGACTTTGGTTGACCAAGTTTGACCAAGGTTATTACACCAAAGGTTACTTATTGTAACCAAATAAGATATTTTATAGGGGACATACAACTAAGACTATGTATGTATGTTGGTTAGGTCACCAATATTTTACGGTTATGACTAGAGATCCTTACCATATGTCCGTTGTAATAGCAGAAAGAGGCTTGTTATTGCAACCAGACTTGGAACAATACAACAAATGACATAATATACGAGGTAAGTACAAACCTCACCTACAGTATGGAAAATAGTAAGCTATTTTCAAACATATAACATGTTCCATTATGCCATGATATGCTATGTTATGCCATGTTAATGTTATGCTATGCCATGTCATGTAAAGTTATGTTAAGCTATGTTATGACATATTAAGCGATGTTAAGTCATGATAAGTGACGATAAGGCATGATGTATCAAGTTATGCCATGATTTATGGTTATGCCATGCTTATGTCTCATGTGCATCTTGATTAATAAGATCACAATTAAAGATTCTTAGCCTTGAAATATACAAGACTAAGACTAAATCAAGTCAAGCAAGGTGTCGTACCAACCTCCCGCTAGGTGGAGGATACATGTTTCAAGTTCAAGTTTATGATTATCAACCTCTCGTTGATGCGTGAGAGTATAATGATAATCAACCTTCCGCCAGATCGTGAAGGGTTATGTTTATGATTCCCAGAACTGTTTAGGGCCTTGCAAACCCTAACTTTGTCTGGAGGCTGCGCGCTTTTGGTACGTACACTATGGGCCCACATGTTAAGCAAGATTATAAGTTCAATTTCATAATTGATCATAAAAGATCCATAAATGAACATAAACGGTTCATGCATAAGTTGCACCATACTTGTTACGTTTTGTGAGATTATGTTTGTACTTGCTGGGTGAAAGCTCATTAGTATATTTCATACTGTAGGTAAAAAGCCTACAACTTAATTGGTGGGTCACGTAGACGATGCGACGGCAAATGAAGGGCGGTGTGGGCTACCACTACGCAAATCTTTCCGCAGGTTCTTTTGAACAAAGATATATGTATATATATATGAAATGGAATAAATTGTGTACATATGAAGTATGATGACTCAAGTTAAATGTAAGACTGCTTATTATAACTAAGTAATAGGTGTGTATGAAAAGCTTACTCATATTGACTAAGTCTACTTATATAAAAAAAAAAATTTTACCCCGAAATTTTCAAGTAAGTTTAGTTTAAGTATGTATGGTAACGGCCGTTACATTTCCAAAGTTCCTCATTTATATATGTATAATATGTACATATGTTTATCATAAATAACGTCTTTAGTTATTCCTATTGGTCTCCCACTTGCACAAACCGTAAATAATAGAAACAACATCATGTTCTTACACAAAAACAACAAATAAATAAATCGATGTATCGCTTTCATTTGTATAGTACGTACGTTTTCTGTAGAGATTTGCGAAAATTTTCAAATACCCCAACTTAGTAATTAAAGTGCACTTATATTATCCTCAATTTCAGAGGTACAGATGCTATAGATATAAACTACAGAGCCAATTAAACTCTAGGATATATGCGTTTTCATTTCTTTCAAGTCTTTTTGAAGGGGGGAAAAAAAAAAACCCTGTAGAGACGCGCTAAAAATCCCCTAAAAAACGTATAAAACGTGTTTGTACCCCATCTAGCAAGTTTTACTTCTTTTTGTTTTTTTTGTTTTTATTTTGATAAGAAAGCATTCAATCTAGTAAGTTGAGTTGGCCTTTACAATGTTACAACTCAGCCAATAGGCATGTAGGGTCTGTGTATATATAACCAAAACATATATGCATATATGCTGGTTTCGTCATATATAAATATATAGATATAAATATTTTATGGGTACGAGATCTCTGACTCTACTAGCTAATTAAAGAGAAATGAAAATATTCTCAGATTTTGAATTTGTTATCGTAACCCCTCTATCTTCCCAAGCTAATGTAGCGTTCCATATTCAAACCGGATAAATTAAATACATCATATATGTCCGGAAAATATTGTAAGAAGAATCTAGCTCTAGGAAACCATAAAAAAATTTTGCGACAAAAAGATCTATGAGGACACTCTTTGATTTGTTCTATAATAAGTAACAATACTTCAATATGTTGCAATATATACAAAGAAAAATATTATAATAAGAACCGTAATATTTTACTTTATTGATAGGTATATATATTGTCAATTCAGTCATTAGATTAGTTTTTTAATTTAATGGTATGATACTGGAAGCAATATGCAAATTCATTGGAATAGAGAATAAAGCGAGGTAGATAAAAAGCAGACGCTGTTGAATAATCAAATTTTATATATGTATCTAATGTTCTTTTTCTACTAGTGAGTTTTTTCTACTGGTGAGATTGTGACTACGTTAAAAATAAGTGATACGCACATTCAACGTACGCTTATAGTTGTATTCCCAGCCGTCCTAGTACAATCATAATTTTGTAATTTGTCTAATATTATCTTTTTCTAATTTGTGTTCCCATTGTTTCATTTTCATAACATGTTTATACAATATTTAACTATTGTTTGATACAAAATGTATTGTTCTGATTTTAATACAATATGTATGATTATGATTTTAATTGAACGATATGATTTAGTTTTAGGAATATTATAGTTTAATTTTAATATAATATAGTAGCAAATTTTTTATAATTTGTTGTATAATTTCTTAAATAAAATTTCGATCAATTGATTTAACTAACATTTAAAAATTTAATTGAGATATTCCAATACAAATCTTTTCATATTTTTTTCTCATCAAAATTCGACTTAATCTATTTTGTTAAGTGGTATATACTGTTCAGTTGATATTTCATAATTTTTGGTTTTTATTTAATATCTTATGTATAAACGTGCAAATGCTATTAATAAATTTTCAAGCACCCAAACTTAATAATAAAGTGTACGTTACCATTAAAAAAAAGTAATAAAGTATACGTATATTATTCTGAATTTCCGAGGTACATATGCTAGACGGTAGAGCTAAACTCTGTAGAAATTTACATGTTCAGTTCTTTTTTTTTTTTTTGGGAAGAGTATACCCTGTAGAAACGTTCTAAACATCCCCTAAAAAACGTTTTAAACATGTTTGAATTATCATCCAGCAAGTTTTGTTTTATCTTTAATTCCTTTTGTTCTTTTGTTGTTGATAAGAATATACTATGGTGAGTTGCCCTTTTCAATCTTACAACTCAGCCAATAGGCGTATGGGTCTTTCTATAACCCAAACGTTCGCATATAAATATAAAGATATATATATATATATATATATATATATATATTAGCCAACTATATATATTGGATTAACTTGATAAATAATCTAAAAGCAGTTTTGCCAGTCTCATTTAAACGTTCAAATACTCATAGATCATACCTTCAAAAACTAATCTAATAGTTAAAATGACAGTACTAATTAATATAATTAAAACACGGTTATTAACTCAAATTTATCTTCGTTTTTCTACGTACCTATAAAATTTATGTAGTACAACTGCAGCTGTCTTCGTCTGAGAGAAGCGCATTTGTCTCAAGTCAGATCAGTGCCTGGCAACGCGTAAACATGAACATTTATGTAAAAAGCAGAGGCTGTTTAAAAGGCAAATTATACACATATAAATGTATATACATACACAAAAGCTATTTTTTTTTTTCTTTCTTTATAAGAGAACACAAGTTATTATTATTATTATTATTATTATTATTATTATTGATAGGAAAGAAAAACACAAGCTAATTTCTTGTCCCACCATAAATTGCATCAGAATAAAGATATGAAATTTTCATAAAAATTACTAGTTTAATGTTTCAGTTAACTCACCTCATCCTTATTAAGTAAACATTTTTGAAGCAGCAATACTACTATATTGTATGATCCACACACATATAAATATGCACATCTTTTTTTTTTTTTTTTGCTAATAAGTTAAATGAATGATGCTGAAGACACACCACTTATTTTGTTTCTCTCTTTTTTATGACCTTATATATTATATACATATATTCTTTTCAAGTGATTATAAATGTGACTTTAATGTAATGATTGGAACCAAAAACGATCAAATATACAGAAACATATGATAGTTTTTTCCTTGTTTTCCTTTTTCACTTATGAATGGGGAAAGGGATGGAGCCAGACTTTGAGCTTTGTGGGGTATAACTGTAATATCCGGAAAACTCATAATCCTAATTCCTAAATTAATTAGGAATAAAGTCATGAATTTTCTGTATTAAGATCATTTTTTTAAAAATGTTATTTTTATTTTAGACTATAGTGTTATGAATAATTATTATGCAGTTATGGTATGCTTGAAGAAATTGATTGGAAATTTTTGAAGTTTCCATCAATTATGTAGTCACATAAAAAAAAATGGAGGACGTGATTTATAATTTTAATAATCATGTCAAATGCACGAATTTTTGAATTGAACATGAATCAAGACGTAAATGTTTAACTATTCATGATAATAATATCATGAATAGAAAATTTTATGTTACAGAATATTTATTAGTATGTCTGAATAATTTTTCATATTACGCGATTAATGTGAAAAATTAAGAATAGTCCATTAAAAAAAATAGTTGCAAGTGTGATCTCGTGCAAAGTGATTTTTTTTGAATTTTGCTGAACTTATCAAGTTCACGAGTTAACATAAAGAATGACACTATAAATAAGTATTTCTGAGACGATTTACAGGTGACAGAATATAATTCTGAACCATAAAATTAATTCAGAAAAGTGTGACAACTGATCAAGTGAATTAGTTGTATATAAAAAAAAAAAGATTATATTCTCAATATGAATTATGAACAAGCTTAAAATTTCAGTCGAGTCTATTGTCTTGAACAATTTAATTGATATGCAAAATTTACAAGTCGAAAGCCATATTACATAATCATCATTCAATATGTACACTCAACAAATATATATCTGTAGATAGATATATATTTGAGGAGTTATTGCAGTCAAGGGTGCCCAAAATATTTCTTTGGCAAATGGATGACAGCAAGTATGTGTATATCTATATGTATGTATATACAAATATATATATTTATTTATATATATGGTTCATAAGAAGGAGAAAAGAAAGTAAATGTATATATATGCAGTACATGTGTGGACTACCACACGTGACGTGTGTAAAGAAAAAGAAAAAAAAAAAAAAAGGGGGGGGGGGGGGGGGGGGGGGGGTTAATGGACTTCTTACTGAATATATATCTTATAAACCATTGGTTTTATGGGATAATGATACGAATAAATAAGGAAAAGAAGAGGATAAACATCAGACCATCCTTTTCTCTCTCTTCTTTTTCATTTTTCTCTCTCTCTTTCTCTTAGTCACGGACGTTCTCTGCCTTCACAAGAAATCCCAACTCCGGCCAGCCACCTTCGCACGCGCCGGTGATCCATGCAACCCATCACCCAAGCATCCAATATCCGAAGTTTGGCGGCCTTACTCGCCGCCGTCGCCGGAAAAATGGTTTGAAAGTTTCATTCACGTAAACTTTCAAGCAAGATTTCGGTGTAATCCGACCTCTATTTTACGAGCCGTTGGTTTCGTTGAGTTCCACTGTTGAGAGGAACAAAACCCAGTCCATCACCACTCTAATCGTTGCCGGAAATTTTCCCGATCCACTGCCATCTTCAAGTACGTTTTCTTACATTTTTGAGAAAACCGAACGCCGTTTGAAGAAATCGACACCAGAAATGGGTTCCTCTTGTCGAGATCTTCGAAGTGGTGCCCATCTTTGTCCCTTTTGCCGCCGTGGTCAACGCCAGTCAATGGTGGTCAACGCCGGTCAACACCGGTCAATGGTGGTCAATGTTGACAAATTTTAGAAGATTGCCTTTCTGATCTATTTTCGATGTTCCGGACATGTTTGCGACTTCGGATTTACGAGATGGAATCTCGAAGGTTAAGGATGACGACTAAAAGTTCAGCCGCTCGAAATCAAAATGGTGTTTTGAGCGCCAACTAGGAATCGTTTTACGCACCCGAACGTCATCGAACGATCTCGGTAGTAATCTTGACTACTTAAGTCATTTATTGGATTGATTACGTGCCTATTTATGTACTTCGAATTGAATATCGATATTAATATATATATATATATATATATATTTGATGTTCAAGTTAATCAAGTGAAGTTGAATTAGAAGAAGATATGTTTTATGTTAATATGATAAATTTGTTATGGATGGCATGTCTTGCAGCTATGGTGTGCCGAAGCTTTTTATAAATTGATTAAATTTCAGGTTTAATTTTCGGTTATTAAGAAAAATGAGCTGTTATGCTGCCGGATTTTTATTAAAATCAACCATAATTGGTGATTGAACTTATAATTAGTTTTACAAGTTATGCTATCAGAACAATTTTATAATCTAGAGTTCATGTCTTGATTTTAAGTGGAAATGATCTATGGAGGAATAAGTTTTATGGTGTTTATTTTCTCACCAATAAGTTTCGTATATTTATATGCCTTGTTGCATATGATATGAAAATAGTAATAATGGACACTCCTCCATATTCTCCACTGATTAATAAGAAGCATTCTAAATTGATATTCATAAGAATGCCCAGTTTTAAAGTTGTTACATGGTTTAACGTTATGATGTTTTATATAAGGGAAAAGTGATTGTTTTCCCAGTTTCATTCTTGGCTCTGAAGTCGAGTCTTGACATCTGTAGTTGCTCTATAATTTCAAGTTTAAATGAACAGAATCATGAGGTTAAACTAATCTTTGAACAATTTTAAATGGGGAATGAGATTTAAGAACTATGAACGAGTATATATATAAAAAAGGGTTTTAATCACAAATATGATAAGACCACATTCTAATTGTCGGGTGTCGATTTAATTAGGACACAACACTGGTATTAACGAGGTTGAGGATTAGTCGAGGATAAATGCTATATGCGGAATCCAGGTAAGTACAAACCTCACCTACGGCATGAACTTGTTTGTTGATGTGAGCACATCTGTGAACAACGGATGTGTGCATGTTTAGAATACTATGCTTGTGATTGAACATGAAGAATGATGCTTTTATGCAATGTGATTATATAGTTGCTTGATATGCTTTAGTGAGCATATGTTTTTATGCCTTAATATGTTTGAATTGATGACGATGCCTCTATATTGTGTGAAACTGCAATATCTGCTCATGAGTTACGAACATAATTTCATGCTCATCCTAAGGAAGAGATTTATGAAAGTGAAAGATAAGTTCAAGAAAGTGTTGTACCACTATGGGGCCCAGGATAAGAAGATAATAAGCATAATTTAATTATGCATAAAATGTAATGCATTATTATGTGCATCATGAGATTTTAATGTATGTTCATGGTATCAGAATCATAATTACATGATCACCTTAAAGAGGTAATGTAATACTAAGTATTTCTGTATTTACACGATTTCTTTTATTTTAAGAGATTTGTACAATTTTTAAGATACGCATGAAAAAGCCGATTAAGGGTTTTTATTTCGTTTTTGTGAGTTTTTTGATATTCTGAGACTCGAAAATGATTGCTTAGTCAAGCAAATGACCTTTTGGGCGAAAAGGAGCGAAATCGCCAAAATTTACATGTTGGTCAAAGTTTGACCGAAAACGCCAACGGTTGACCAAAAAGTCAACTGTTGACCACAGGAATCAAAATTTGGCAGTAAAGTCAGCGGTTGACAAGAAAGTCAATGGCGGACGAGAAAGCCAAAGATTGACCCGAAAAAGTTAAGAAAAATGCTGTACGACTTAATAGTTCGTAGTATAGTATTGTACTGCATAAAGCTATTTTTTTTATGATTAAAATGATATGTTTAGAATTCAAAACCACCATAGAAAATCAAGCACAATAATTAGAATATTTTGGGCCAAGTGGTTCCAAGTTAAGAAAAAGTTTTTATACAGTCCATTTAAAAACAGGTAAATTTTGGACTGCGGTTCAATTAACTAATACTGCGTATAAGAGGAACCAGTATTGGAATTACCTGTGGTAACTGAAAAATGGATTATTTAAAGGTGAAAAGTGGCAAACAAGCTTTAGGGGTGGCTTACCTCACTAACTTTTGAATTATTACATCATTAATTTAATTAATTAGTTAGAAAGTAATTTTTTGGATAACTCCTTTGGTTCCACCCAAGCAAATCCGACCACCTCACCCCCTCCCCTTGCTATTCTGATTTTTTTTTGAAGGACCACATGATGCAATTTCAAGAAGTTCAACCTCTATAAATAGGGGTGGGTTTAATTCAAAAAAATTGGTAAAATGCAACCAACCTCTTGTCATTTTTCTTGAGCAAGAATCCGGATTTTTAAGAAGGGGGAAAGAGGGGAAATTTTAATTAGGATCAAGAGGGAATTAAGCTTAGGGTGTTCGGTTTTGTGAGGAAAGCAAGCAAGGAAGATTGAGAAAAAATTTTGGGAGTCTTTTCCTAGTCTTAGAACCGGCTGTGGGCAGCAAGGAATAGGCAGGAAAAAAAAATTCAAATACTAAGGGGGAATTAGGGTTTTAAGTGCTGAATTTTGGGTTAGCACATCACCCT
This sequence comes from Ficus erecta, assembly GCA_008635985.1. Lineage (NCBI taxonomy): Eukaryota > Viridiplantae > Streptophyta > Magnoliopsida > Rosales > Moraceae > Ficus > Ficus erecta. The sequence continues at coordinate 92,699 of BKCH01000234.1, read as the reverse complement.
TGGGCACAAAAAAATTTTGGTGCTCAAATTAGGCCAAAAAGGGCAGCTATAAGGGAGAGAAATCAAGGAGGAAACAAGAGTTTGGTGGCTGGAAACTGCAGCAGCTGTGGGGCGGATTTGCAGCAGCTTGGTGGCCGAACTTGGGGCTAGGAAAGCAGCAGGATTTGGACTTCAATCCACCATTTCAACCGCTGTGGTGAAAGAAGAAAAAGGAGAAAAAAAAAAAAAGAGCAGCCAAACTCTTGGTTGTTAGTAAGGTGCCAAACCCTTGATTCCAAGCTTTTAGTTTAAATTTCAATTAGAGAAATTTAAATGTATTAAAGCCTTGGTTGTATTGAGCATAAGCTCATTGGTTTCTCTTGCTGCCCTAGCTTAGAAATTAGGGTTTGTGCTTGAAAATTTAGGGTTATGTTGGTGGTTGTTAATATGCATGCTAGGTATTGTTGTTTGGTTTAGGTTTTTGTATATTTGTGCAAAATGTTCATGTAAATGTGTTTGTTGAATGTTGAACATTAGAAACGTCTCTGCATGTTTGAATTAGGCTCCCGACGTGTTCGGTTGAGGTAGGATGAACGTAATAGGACGTAAGCGAAATCGAAACCGAAAAATGGCCTTCTCGGGTAGGGTTTGCCCAGTCTCGGGAAAAACAAATTTTGAGGCCCTTAGAGGCCGACTTGGGAGAAACTCAAAACACAAAAGTTGTAGATTAGGGTTTTTCCTAGGGGGCTACATGAACAGTTTTTCAAAATAAGGCTTCAATGGCCTTGGTTTTCTGCAAAAACCAATCCTGACCTGCTCAGGAACCATACACGAACAGAGTTAGTTCAACACAGATTTTGGACAGGTTAAGGTCCAAACTGGATTTTTCGTAAAACATAGAAGTTGTAGGGTTCTGAGATAGCTAAAACTTTCGTGAAGACAATTGTTCCAAAATCGGCTTAGATTTTTAAATGAAAATGATTTTCAAAGATGGTACAGAAATGGGGAGATTTCTGTACAAGATGTTTAGAAATGGTTCAGAAAAGGGTATTTTTGTGTTTTTAATGATTAACTGGCATTATAAAACTGTTCCAAAGGCAGTTTTTAATAGTCAATGATTTTTACAATTTTACCTTATGATTTTCTAATTTTTTTTAAAATTAAATTAAAAAAAAAGGGGGATTTTGTGCCAAAAACATAAGGTTTCTAAAAATAAAACACAAATGAATTTTTGGGATTATAGTTAAAAATAATAATCCGAATAAGATAGATTTAAACCTTAGGGTTACTTAAAATAACCAAGTAGGTTCACATAATGCAAAGTAAGGAAATATAACTACGGTTATATAAGAATGTTGGCTTACCAACAGTTCTAATCCTTACTCTTTTGTCGATAACAGAATACGATACGCGACGGTGTCCCAACGAGCTTGAGCTTATAACTGGACACAGCAATTTTTAAAACAAGTAAGTACAACCACCGCCTACAGCATAGGCTTTGACTTGATACTTGCCTAAGTATGTTTTAAATGTATGCTTTATTGTATGTCTTGTAGTGTTACTTTGCTGTGTTAATTATATGCCATGTAATTACATATTTATATTAAGTTGTTAAGAAAAGTTTTATGCTATGGTTTATGTGTAAAATGCTATGTTTTAGGGTAAAATGCTATGTTTAAGTATATGTCATGAAATGTCAGAAACATGTTAAGATTAAGACATGCTATATTTTAGTTGTGTGAAACATCACGAAGTATGTTCACCAATAATAAGAATGAAATCAAGTGTAAGATAAAGAATGACATGAAAATAAGTAAGTTACTTGTGTCGTACCGACCCGCGTAGGTCGGGTTGGACTATGGATTGAGTTGGAAAAAGATTGGCCACCCCAACCAATTCATAGTTGCGCGCCCGGTACGAACACTATAGGGCCCATATGTTAAATTAAGTTAAGTAAGCAAGTTATGTACAATAAGAAAGAATAAGAAAGCATAATTGGCTCATGCATATGTAGGATAAGTTACAATAAGTTAAGTTAAGTAATGCTATACTATGTTATGCTTAGTTTATGTTAGTTAGATATATTGTTTTGTGTTGTGTCGCGGTATAGGATGGTTGTACTTGCTGAGCGAAAGCTCACTGTCTTACGTTTATGCTGTAGGTAAGCAACCTGCCAGCAATTGCTGATGCAAGATGGAGAGGCGAGGCTTGGCGGACTGTGAACCGTGGGAAATGTTGAACCGCTATGCGTTTTGAATTTATTTTATTTACGTTTATTAAGTTGAGATATGCTAAACAACTATTGCCTATTATTTGTTATATTTTATGTACGCTCTCGTGTGCGAGTCACACTGTAAAAAAAAAAAAAAAAAAATATTTCCGCTGTTTATGTTGATTAAGTATGTATGAAATATACGTAAGTATGTATGGTAACGGCCTGTGCTAGGCGGGTCGTTACAGAGTTGGTATCAGAGCGGTTTCCTGCGACTTGGTTTCACAGTCAGCCTGCCATCGCTGCCATCATTGTAAGTTAAAAAAAAAAAAAAAATTTTATTTAATATATTAATCTTTATTATGTGCCTATGTTATGATAGATACGACACCATGGACCCCGTCCGAGTGGAGGAGGATCGAGAGGCGGTTACCTCGTTCTACGAGACGTTCCCTCTACTGTTCGATGGCACTAGACGGACCGTGGCATTGGCAGCATGGCTGTACGACATGGAGTCGATTTTCAGTACGAGTCATATTCAGGCTCGTCTTCAAGTCTCGTTAGCCAGCCGTTGTTTGCGGGGTGACCCCGTACTTGGTGGATGACACTGGGAGAGCCAGCTTTGCCAGAGCGCACGTGGGGACATTTCCGTACCTTAGTGATCGCTCGCTATGGCCCGATACTGGACGTGGGGGCAGACGCACCTTACCGGGATCCTGAGATTTATCAGGATATGCACGTCGAGCGCTACTTTCGTTTCATCGAGGATTGGCGTGCATATCCAGCTGAGTCCATGGGGCATTATTGCCGGAGATTCCAGGAGGCGATGCTTCCTCATGTTCCCCAGGATTTACCCAACCCGGGGATGCAGGCCCTATTGATCCTTCGCCACGGATTACCTTCCCCGATCCGACAGTACGTCCCAGCACCCACACCTGACATGACGGTGGGACACATGATTGAGTATATTTTGGGTGCGGAGGCCATCGTTCATGCCTTGCAGGTTGGCCCGGTAGAGCCAGGGGCACCGGCTGACGACATCGGCGAGCCAGAGCCGGTGTACGAGCCAGAGCCGGCATACGAGCCAGAGCCGGTATACGAGCCGGGTCCTGTTGATCCAGAGGACCCGATAGCCGCTGATCCGGAGCATGAGGTACCGGCTCAGGAGGTCGAGGCCGACGATGAGCATGGGGACGATGATATGGATGCTCTCGACGACCTGCCAGAGGACCCCCCACTCATTGTTATATCGAGCGACGATGAGGGGGATGATTTTGAGGAGGATCCTGAGGAGTTGCCGCTTGAGGACGAAGAGGCTAACTCCGACGTCTCAGCAGTTACCGTAATAGACTTAGACTAGGATTAGATTAGTTGTGTATGTATATCTTTTGTATTTTGAGACTGTATGTATTAGCGTATTACTTTTTGGATATAGGCTTGTACTTATGTAGGATGGTTAAGTGGTAGACACTACCATCACATTTTGACCCTATGTATATATATATACAGTACGATGATGTAGGCATGTAATTACAGTACGGTAAATAGGATGTATTTTTGAAAATGTACAAAGGACCGTGCGACCACGGGATATATATGAAATGAAAGTTATGTTATGGATTACCAAGTGCTAAGTTAAGCATATGTGTATTAATTGTTATGATAAGTAAGTAATGTTAAATATTGCCTTTCGATATGATGAGTTATGTATGAACAAAGAGATATTAACAGTATAATAATATCTTTCTTGTGAAATGTAGAAGATGGTACGCCCACGGCGAACTATACCGGTGAACCCACCTGTGCCAGATTTGGCAACAGTGGTAGCAAACCTACAAAGGCAGCTGCTTGAACAGCAGCAAGAAACGAATAGACTACGGGATCAGATAGCCCAGTTAAACCAGAGACCCCAAGTGGACGAGATTCGACCTCCAGTTCACCAAGCACCTCCAGTTTATCAAGTACCGCCAGTGGTACCTTTAGTCCCAGAGGTCCGACAGGAGATTCCCCGGAATGCTGAGATTCCAATGGCACAAGTGGGAGAGCAAGTTAATGTGCAGCCAGTACGGGAAGATCTGCTTTACGAGCGATTCAGGCGAATGAAGGCACCTGAATTTGAAGGACTTACCGATCCCGTAGCCGCCGATAACTGGTTGATTGATATTCAAGTTATTTTGGATTTCATGCGGCTTACAGAACAAGAGAAGGTTCTTTGCGCTTCTTTTGCCCTCAAGAAAGATGCAAGACACTGGTGGACGACGGTACAGATGCGCCGGGATGTCATGGCCATGAGTTGGCAGGATTTCATAACCGAGTTTCGTGCCATGTATTATAATGCAGAAATACTGGCAGTCCAGCAAGATGAGTTCACTAGCTTGCAGCAAGGGTCGATGACGGTTATGGAGGCCGTACAGAAATTTGAGCAGTTAGCCCGTATGTGTCCGGAACTGGTTCAGACCGAAAAAGAAAGGTCAGAAGAATGATGAAAATGTTCCGAACAGATATTGCCAAACAAGTGAGCGCTGGTGATAGTCTGCCTACCCTGGTATCTGATTGTGTCAGTAGGGCGATAAGAGCCGAATATTGGATTAACCGGGACAAGGAAGCCAGAGCTCAGATTTTCAAGGCCCGGAAAGAAGAGAAGACAGTGGTTAAACAGACACAGCCTCGCCAGAACACTGAGTCCAACCAGAAAGGCCAGACCAGTAACCCCAACCAGAATGCCAAGCAGTTTGGAAGAAATAAGAGAAAAGGGAATTTCACGGGACAGGGCCAACAGAGAAATTTCCCACAGAAAAGAAACAACCGTGGAAGAGAGGGTAATAGTGTCGACTACCCATCATGTGCTAAATGTGGCAAGAAGCACCAAGGTGTGTGCAGAATGGGGACGAACGTTTGTTATCTATGTGGCAAGGAGGGACATTACGCCAGGAACTGTAACCAGAACCCTCAGAATCAGAACCCTCCATATCCCAACAGGAATGCACCCAGCCAACTGCATGCAGCCCAAGCTAGAATTGAAGGACCCTCAATTGCACAAGGCAGGTTGGAGGCTCCTGAACCCTAGGCCAGAATTTTTGCCTATACAAGAGGAGATGCTGAAGCAGGAACTTCTCAGGTAGTGACAGGTCAGATCTCTATCACCACTCCTGATACTATTGCTGCGTACGATGCTATTGCCTTGTTTGATTCTGGTGCTACTCATTCGTTTGTATCCCTGGAGTTCGGCCAGAAGTTAGGAAGAAGTGTGAATAAATTAGAACAACCTTTTAAAACTTCTTTGCCATCCGGAGAAATTTTGTGGTCCAATTTCTGGATACGAAATATTCCCGTGGTTATCTGTGGCAGAGAATTGCATGTAGATCTCATCGCGATCAAACTTCAGGATTTCGATGTGATCTTAGGAATGGATTTCTTGAGCAAATACAACGCTAAGATCGACTGCCGGAAGCGATGTGTAACTTTCAACCCTTACGGTGAGGAGGAGGAGTTCAATTTCTACGGACAATCTCGGAGCTCTGCAACCAAACTGGTTACAGCAATGAAAGCGTGGAAAATGTTAGCTAACGGCTGTCAAGGGTACTTGGCTAACATGGTGGATAAGGATCGAGAAATGGAGCTAGAGCCAGAAGATATCCCTATTATAAGGGAATATGTGGATGTCTTTCCAAAAGACTTGCCAGGACTTCCGCCAGAACGCGAAATATCATTCGAGATTGAGTTGCTACCTGGGGCTGCTCCGATATCAAAGGCACCTTATCGTATGGCACCTGCGGAACTTAGAGAGCTTCAGGTACAATTGCAGGAGCTGCTCGACAAAGGATTCATCCGACAGAGTCACTCTCCATGGGGAGCGCCTGTCTTATTTGTAAAGAAGAAGGATGGATCGCTACGCATGTGCATCGACTACCGCGAGCTGAACAAGATCACGATCAAGAATAAATATCCTCTTCCGAGGATAGACGATCTCTTTGATCAGCTCAGAGGAGCAATGGTATTCTCAAAAATTGATCTGCGATCAGGTTATCATCAGCTCAAAATCAAGGAATCAGATATATCCAAGACGGCTTTCCGTACGCGTTATGGACACTATGAATTCTTGGTTATGCCGTTTGGACTGACCAACGCCCCAGCAGCTTTCATGGATCTTATGAACCGAGTGTTCAAGGAATATTTGGATAAGTTCGTCATCGTCTTTATTGACGATATACTGATTTATTCGAGGTCCCAGGAGGAACACGAGCAGCATCTGAGAATAGTGATGGAGACGCTAAGACGACATCAGTTGTATGCCAAGTTCACTAAATGTGAATTTTGGCTGGGAAAGGTGCATTTCTTGGGGCATGTTGTGTCAAAAGAAGGGATTTCCGTAGATCCTGCTAAAGTAGAAGCGGTTAGTAATTGGCCCAGACCCAGAAATGTCACGGAAATCAGGAGTTTCCTTGGACTGGCTGGTTATTATCGACGATTTGTCGAAGGATTTTCAAAGATCGCAGCACCTCTCACTGCCCTTACGCGAAAAGGGAAGAGTTTCGACTGGACTTCGAAATGTGAAGAAAATTTTCAAGAGCTCAAGAAGCAGCTGACGAAAGCTCCAGTGTTGATAATTCCGGACGTAGATGTGGGGAACTTCGTAATCTACAGCGACGCTTCCAAAACGGGACTCGGAGCGGTTCTAATGCAACATGGAAAGGTGGTCGCCTATGCTTCCCGACAGTTGAAAGATCATGAAAGAAACTACCCTACACATGATTTGGAGCTGGCAGCAGTAGTCTTTGCACTCAAGATTTGGAGGCATTATTTATATGGAAATAAATACGAAATTTATACAGATCACCAAAGCCTCAAGTACATTTTTACTCAGAAGGAGCTCAACATGAGGCAGCGTAGATGGCTAGAGCTTGTAAAGGATTATGATTGCGAAATGCTTTATCATCCTGGTAAAGCAAACAAGGTAGCAGATGCGCTAAGCAGGAAGTCATCCGGGATGCTAATGTCCATTGAAGTTTTTCCTAAGCCTCTACAGAGAGAAATTTCTGAGTTTGACTTGGAGTTGTTGACGGGAAAATTATCTTCTTTAACTCTTCAGTCCGATTTGTTGGAAACCATCAAGAGTCATCAAGGAAAGGATCCCTTATTGGTAAAAGCCCAGCTTTTTGGCGGAAAGAATAAGGAATTCAAGACCTCTGCCGATGGTGTTACGTACTTCAAGGAGAGGGTTTGTGTCCCTAACTTCGAATTTCTGAAGGACCAGATACTGACGGAGGCACATAAGACACCGTATTCCGTACATCCGGGAGCTTCCAAGATGTACAAAGACCTTCGAGAAAATTTCTGGTGGCCGAATATGAAGAACGAGATCGCGGAGTTTGTGTCAAAATGCCTAACTTGTCAGAAAGTTAAGGCAGAACATCGATGTCCTGGAGGAGAATTACAGAAAATAGAGCTTCCTGAGTGGAAATGGGAGCAAATTACCATGGATTTTATTGTGGGACTACCCAGGACTGCAAGTGGAAACGACATGATTTGGGTTATTGTTGATAGATTAACCAAATCAGCCCATTTTATCGCTATCAAAGCTACCTTCTCAGTGAAAAAATTGGCTGAAGTCTATGTTTCCCAGGTTGTTAGACTGCATGGTGTACCGAAATCAATCATCTCGGATCGTGATGGACGATTCACTTCTCGATTTTGGACAAGTGTGCATAACGCAATGGGGTCGAGATTGAAGTTTAGTACGGCATTTCACCCCCAAACCGATGGCCAGTCAGAACGAACCATCCAAACATTGGAAGACATGTTGAGATCATGCGTTCTGGATTTTCAGGGAAACTGGGATCAGAAGCTGCCATTGATTGAATTCTCCTACAACAACAGTTATCACGCATCGATTGGTATGGCTCCATTCGAAGTACTATATGGAAGAAAATGTCGATCCCCTATTCATTGGCAAGAAGTGGGACAAAAGCAGCTTCAAACCACGGATTTCATCAGAAAGACTTCAGAGGATATTATGAAGATCAAACAAAGGCTTGATGTGGCTTTCAGTCGCCAGAAGAGTTATGCTGACAGGCGTAGAAGACCTTTGGAATTCCAAGTCGACGATGCAGTATTCATCAAGATTGCTCCTATGAAGGGAGTAATGCGTTTTGGCAAGAAAGGGAAGCTTAGCCCAAGGTACACAGGACCATTTGAAATCCTCGAGAGGATCGGGAAAGTAGCTTACAAACTTGCCCTACCGCCAGAATTAGCATCAATGCACAATGTTTTCCATGTCTCGATGCTCAAGAAGTATGTACCAGACCCTTCTCATGTGCTCAGCCAAGAACCAGTGGAGGTTCAGACGGACTTGACATATGAAGAAAAACCCGTACGAATCTTGGATAGGGAAGAGAAGGTCTTACGAAATAGGACAATTCCCATGGTTAAAGTATTATGGCGAAACCACAAGGTTGAAGAAGCCACTTGGGAACTAGAAGAGGAAATGAGAAAGAATTACCCCAGTTTGTTCTAATTTTCGAGGACGAAAATTTTTAAGGGGGGAAGATTGTAATACTAAGTATTTCTGTATTTACACGATTTCTTTTATTTTAAGAGATTTGTACAATTTTTAAGATACGCATGAAAAAGCCGATTAAGGGTTTTTATTTCGTTTTTGTGAGTTTTTTGATATTCTGATACTCGAAAATGATTGCTTAGTCAAGCAAATGACCTTTTGGGCGAAAAGGAGCGAAATCGCCAAAATTTACATGTTGGTCAAAGTTTGACCGAAAACGCCAACGGTTGACCAAAAAGTCAACTGTTGACCACAGGAGTCAAAATTTGGCGGTAAAGTCAGCGGTTGACAAGAAAGTCAATGGCGGACGAGAAAGCCAAAGATTGACCCGAAAAAGTTAAGAAAAATGCTGTACGACTTAATAGTTCGTAGTATAGTATTGTACTGCATAAAGCTATTTTTTTTATGATTAAAATGATATGTTTAGAATTCAAAACCACCATAGAAAATCAAGCACAATAATTAGAATATTTTGGGCCAAGTGGTTCCAAGTTAAGAAAAAGTTTTTATACAGTCCATTTAAAAACAGGTAAATTTTGGACTGCGGTTCAATTAACTAATACTGCGTATAAGAGGAACCAGTATTGGAATTACCTGTGGTAACTGAAAAATGGATTATTTAAAGGTGAAAAGTGGCAAACAAGCTTTAGGGGTGGCTTACCTCACTAACTTTTGAATTATTACATCATTAATTTAATTAATTAGTTAGAAAGTAATTTTTTGGATAACTCCTTTGGTTCCACCCAAGCAAATCCGACCACCTCACCCCCTCCCCTTGCTAATTCTGATTTTTTTTGAAGGACCACATGATGCAATTTCAAGAAGTTCAACCTCTATAAATAGGGGTGGGTTTAATTCAAAAAAATTGGTAAAATGCAACCAACCTCTTGTCATTTTTCTTGAGCAAGAATCCGGATTTTTAAGAAGGGGGAAAGAGGGGAAATTTTAATTAGGATCAAGAGGGAATTAAGCTTAGGGTGTTCGGTTTTGTGAGGAAAGCAAGCAAGGAAGATTGAGAAAAAATTTTGGGAGTCTTTTCCTAGTCTTAGAACCGGCTGTGGGCAGCAAGGAATAGGCAGGAAAAAAAAATTCAAATACTAAGGGGGAATTAGGGTTTAAGTGCTGAATTTTGGGTTAGCACATCACCCTTGGGCACAAAAAAATTTTGGTGCTCAAATTAGGCCAAAAAGGGCAGCTATAAGGGAGAGAAATCAAGGAGGAAACAAGAGTTTGGTGGCTGGAAACTGCAGCAGCTGTGGGGCGGATTTGCAGCAGCTTGGTGGCCGAACTTGGGGCTAGGAAAGCAGCAGGATTTGGACTTCAATCCACCATTTCAACCGCTGTGGTGAAAGAAGAAAAAGGAGAAAAAAAAAAAAAGAGCAGCCAAACTCTTGGTTGTTAGTAAGGTGCCAAACCCTTGATTCCAAGCTTTTAGTTTAAATTTCAATTAGAGAAATTTAAATGTATTAAAGCCTTGGTTGTATTGAGCATAAGCTCATTGGTTTCTCTTGCTGCCCTAGCTTAGAAATTAGGGTTTGTGCTTGAAAATTTAGGGTTATGTTGGTGGTTGTTAATATGCATGCTAGGTATTGTTGTTTGGTTTAGGTTTTTGTATATTTGTGCAAAATGTTCATGTAAATGTGTTTGTTGAATGTTGAACATTAGAAACGTCTCTGCATGTTTGAATTAGGCTCCCGACGTGTTCGGTTGAGGTAGGATGAACGTAATAGGACGTAAGCGAAATCGAAACCGAAAAATGGCCTTCTCGGGTAGGGTTTGCCCAGTCTCGGGAAAAACAAATTTTGAGGCCCTTAGAGGCCGACTTGGGAGAAACTCAAAACACAAAAGTTGTAGATTAGGGTTTTTCCTAGGGGGCTGCATGAACAGTTTTTCAAAATAAGGCTTCAATGGCCTTGGTTTTCTGCAAAAACCAATCCTGACCTGCTCAGGAACCATACACGAACAGAGTTAGTTCAACACAGATTTTGGACAGGTTAAGGTCCAAACTGGATTTTTCGTAAAACACAGAAGTTGTAGGGTTCTGAGATAGCTAAAACTTTCGTGAAGACAATTGTTCCAAAATCGGCTTAGATTTTTAAATGAAAATGATTTTCAAAGATGGTACAGAAATGGGGAGATTTCTGTACAAGATGTTTAGAAATGGTTCAGAAAAGGGTATTTTTGTGTTTTTAATGATTAACTGGCATTATAAAACTGTTCCAAAGGCAGTTTTTAATAGTCAATGATTTTTACAATTTTACCTTATGATTTTCTAATTTTTTTTAAAATTAAATTAAAAAAAAAGGGGGATTTTGTGCCAAAAACATAAGGTTTTCTAAAAATAAAACACAAATGAATTTTTGGGATTATAGTTAAAAATAATAATCCGAATAAGATAGATTTAAACCTTAGGGTTACTTAAAATAACCAAGTAGGTTCACATAATGCAAAGTAAGGAAATATAACTACGGTTATATAAGAATGTTGGCTTACCAACAGTTCTAATCCTTACTCTTTTTGTCGATAACAGAATACGATACGCGACGGTGTCCCAACGAGCTTGAGCTTATAACTGGACACAGCAATTTTAAAACAAGTAAGTACAACCACCGCCTACAGCATAGGCTTTGACTTGATACTTGCCTAAGTATGTTTTAAATGTATGCTTTATTGTATGTCTTGTAGTGTTACTTTGCTGTGTTAATTATATGCCATGTAATTACATATTTTATATTAAGTGTTAAGAAAAGTTTTATGCTATGGTTTATGTGTAAAATGCTATGTTTTAGGGTAAAATGCTATGTTTAAGTATATGTCATGAAATGTCAGAAACATGTTAAGATTAAGACATGCTATATTTTAGTTGTGTGAAACATCACGAAGTATGTTCACCAATAATAAGAATGAAATCAAGTGTAAGATAAAGAATGACATGAAAATAAGTAAGTTACTTGTGTCGTACCGACCCGCGTAAGGTCGGGTTGGACTATGGATTGAGTTGGAAAAAGATTGGCCACCCCAACCAATTCATAGTTGCGCGCCCGGTACGAACACTATAGGGCCCATATGTTAAATTAAGTTAAGTAAGCAAGTTATGTACAATAAGAAAGAATAAGAAAGCATAATTGGCTCATGCATATGTAGGATAAGTTACCATAAGTTAAGTTAAGTAATGCTATACTATGTTATGCTTAGTTTATGTTAGTTAGATATATTGTTTTGTGTTGTGTCGCGGTATAGGATGGTTGTACTTGCTGAGCGAAAGCTCACTGTCTTACGTTTATGCTGTAGGTAAGCAACCTGCCAGCAATTGCTGATGCAAGATGGAGAGGCGAGGCTTGGCGGACTGTGAACCGTGGGAAATGTTGAACCGCTATGCGTTTTGAATTTATTTTATTTACGTTTATTAAGTTGAGATATGCTAAACAACTATTGCCTATTATTTGTTATATTTTATGTACGCTCTCGTGTGCGAATCACACTGTAAAAAAAAAAAAAAAAAAATATTTCCGCTGTTTATGTTGATTAAGTATGTATGAAATATACGTAAGTATGTATGGTAACGGCCTGTGCTAGGCGGGTCGTTACAGGTAAGAGGCTAATGAAAGTGTAAGATAAGTTCAAGTAAAGTGTCGTACCAACCTCCCGCAGATCGTGGAGGATTATGTATGTTTTAAAAATTTTAAGACCTTCCGTAGATCGTGCAGGGATATGTATATGATTCCCAGAATTGTTAGGGACCTTGCAAACCCTAGCTTTCTGTGGTTACGCACAATGGGTACGTACACACATGGGGCCCAAAGTAAAAAATTAAGTAAGAATAAGTATGAAACAAGAAAATAAGAAACAAGAAGCAAGCATAATTGTACGATTCATAAAATGTCATGCATTATATTATGCATTTTGTTTATGTGAGATTTATGTTTGTACTTACTGAGCGAAAGCTCATTAATATTTGTTCATGCTGTAGGCAACACAGTGATTCGATGGACTGGTGAACTGTGTCGAGACAATGGAGGCATGGGTTATGGATACCGCCATAAAAATGTAAATTCCGCAATAAGTAATTCTTTTAAATTATGATAAGCTTTAAAAGATTTGTATCCTTTTAGAATAATTATTTTCAAGTAATTGGGTTTTAAGGAATCCATATGAAATGAATGCTAAGTTTAATTTTAACCAAGCATGGTTAAGAAAGTTTAATATTTTAAAATGTATTTTATTCTTTTGGTTGTACGTATTTGAACGATGAAAAGACCTCTGTTTGACCAAGTAGTTTGGTTTACAATAAACCAAACTTAAGATATGCTTATACTAAGTTTTAGTTATATAAGTTTGACATGTTGATATTTTAAAATTTAGATTCAGTTTTTACTTATTAATTTATCAAGTTTAGATCTCTTAAAAAAAAAAAAAAAAAAAGAGAAATATGTGTTTCTAAGCTGCAAGTCTTTTTGAAAAGTTGTATTGTGTTTTGATTGAATATTAAAAAAAAAAAAAAATTTAAATGATCATAGACTTCATGAAATCTATGAAATGTTTAGACTAAAGAAAAAAAAAAAATCCTCTGAAATTTTGGGGATCAAGTTTAAGGTCAAAGCAAGTAATTATGTTTATGAAGTTAACTAACGGCCGCGATTAGGTCGGGTCATTACAATAACTAAATATAAAAATTACAAATTAATAATATGAAAATCAAGTAAAATTTTTCACACTGTTTCATAAATAAGACATCACAATTGTTCTCAGCGAATTCTTAATTTTTGATACATCTACACAATAATTCCGTTGCCAATAGTATCAAAAACGTCTTTCTCAAAGTAGATAACTAAAATCTAGATGAAGGTTTAACTATATGAACTTTACCTTAACAAAAAAAAAAAAAAAAAAAAAAAAAAACTATGTGAACTTTTTTTTTTCCCTAGTGGGGGTTCCCCTCCCTCCGTGCATGAATGGGGGATTCTAATATTACTACAAATGATATAGTCAAGAATAGAATAATATTAGAGTATATCTGTAATAACGAAATATATAAGGTAGTTTTGTACTTTTACTTTTATACGTGATCAAAATCAATATATCTTTACTTCATATATATGTGTATATATAGACGAGCTGTCCTTAGTGGGGATATTTTGTCTTCGTTGCTTCCTAACCTCTGGACAGATATGCGTGACAATATTTAGCACCACAAAAACTATCAAACTCTCATTTTTGGCTAGGAGCCTGATACAAGATAATGATAAGCACGTTTTGCTCGTTTTACTATGAGGACAGAAAATTTTAACCTCTCCCTCTATATATATACATATTAAATATACATGCTTAGCCAAATAAAGATTTATCTAGAGCATTTATATACATATTTCTCATCAGATCACATTCCATAATTTCTTATGTCAATGATGGCTTTCAGAAGTGAAAAGTGCTCATGCAAAAGGCCTCCAAAGGGGCACTTTGTCGTCTATGCGGGCAAAGAGCAGAAGAGATGTGTAATTCCACTGTCTTTTCTGAAGAACCCAATCTTTCAGCAATTGTTGGAGAAATCTGCAGAAGAATATGGCTTTGATTACTCCAACGGAATTGTCCTGCCTTGTGATGAATCCATTTTCCACAGTCTCACAGCTGGCTTCCTCTCTAAATCCAAGCTTTAACTTCGACTCTGTTTGACTCTGTATGGAGCCAACTCCGCATCTCTCAGACCCATTAGATATGTTGACTTGTGGATCCCACATATACTGTCATGCATAGTTGGGTCCCAGCAAGCAGCACTTTCATTTATTTGCTATAGCATAGAATACCTTGCATTATAAATGTTTGCAGTCTTTTTTGTCTTTTATTGTAGCCCTAACAAGCCCTGAATTGCCTTTTCAGAGCAGGGATTTGTTTTAAATTTACGCCCTCATACAATTGCTTTTGCAAATTGCAAATGCTGTAATAACATTACGACATTAGCTGCATAACCATACTAGTGCTAAAAATTAGTCTTGACATCTGGGAGTGTATAATGTGTATATAATATATATATATATATATATATATATATATATATACATTGCTTTAATTGTTTTAAAATTCATCTGCCCAAGAGCAAGGCACTGCGCCATTCATCTCATTAAGAGAAGTAGGTGCATTTTGAGAGCCTACAAATGATCTTCTAATTGATTGCCTATATAGCATTATTTATCTTTGGAACTGTAAGTGTAGCAGCAATAATTGTTTGAGAAATAGTAACATATAGCCACTTTTTAAAGCATTTCTAGGTAAATAACATATTTAATACTAAATAGAAATAAAAAAACTTTCTTTTTTTTTTTTTTAATTTTGACGCTATATATGTAATTTTTCAATTTTTTCCATAATTGTGCTTTCTCCTCCTCTTCCTCATTAGCAGATCTAAGGTCCCTCATTTTCCACTCTCTCCTCTCTCTTCCACCAGCTTCCTCATCTCCCTCCTTTTCCGGCCTCGTCTCTCCATTGCCGGCCTAAATTATTAATCACTAGTGGACAAAAATTAATAATCTGTAAAGGAGAGAGCATATATAATAATTATTTCAACTATCACTGATAGTCAAAAATAATAATAAGTATCCAATGTGCTATTTATAGAGTTAGGTTTAGGTGTTTCAGTTGGATGGGATTCGTTGGAGATTTTTCTCTCTTCTCACTGTAAAAATCGCCCACCTACAGGGCATTATCCCTGTAGCGAACGCCAATTTAGGTTAAAACTGTAATACCTAGTTTTTCAATATTACTGTTTCTTTTTTAAAGGAATTAAATGTGTGCCATGAAGGTATTTATGAAAAAGCTCGATTAAGAGTTTTTGTTAAGTTTTGTGAGTTCTTATGGTTGTATAAGACTCAAAAATGATTGTTTAGACTAGCAAGTGACCCTTTGGGTAAAAAAGGGGAGAAAAATTCTATAATTTTATGTTGGTCAAAGTTTGACCGAAAAAGTCAACGTTGACTAAGAAAGTCAAAGGTTGACCAAGAATGGTCAAGGGTTTGACTACGCAGTATTATGACAATACAGTATGTAAATATACCGCGAAAACCGTCTTTACGGTTAAGACAGCATTAATAGGAGTTAAAACCACCATAGAAAAATCAAGCACACCAAGTTAGGAATAAAGGGCAAAAGGGCTTTTGAAAATAAGGAAAACTTTATACAGTCCATTTTTACACAGATAAATTTTAGACTGCAGTACAGTATAACAGTACTGTGTATAAGTGAGCACAGTATTGGAAATATCTGTGTTAGCATAAAAGTGGACTGCATATTGAAGAAAAAACCAAACAAGGCCTTAGGATGATGACATCATCCTACCACCAAATTATGACATCATTTTGGATTAAAGAAAATTGGAAAGTAATATTTGCTTGTTCTCCAAGGGGTTGGCCGGCCACCTATGCACTCTTTTGTGCAAAATTTTGATTCTCGAAGGACTTTTATGCAATTTTAAATAGTTCTTCCACACCTATAAATAGGTGATGAGGGGTGGTCATTTTGTTCATCAAAAATTGGAAAACCTAGAAAAACTTTACCCATTTTTCTCCTCAAAATCCGAACTTGAAGAGGCAAGAAAGAAGAGAGGAAAATTAAAAATTCAAAGGGAGAACCCTAAGGGAGTGGTCGGATTTTCACCAAGAAACCCAAGAAAAAGTTTGAAAAATTTTTGGAACCCATTTTTGGCCAAGTGGCTGGTTGTGAGAAAGAAAGAAAAGGGAAAGGAAAAATGAAGAGGAAAGGTTAGGAGAGTGGCCGAATTTGTGAGGAACAACCAACCAAGTGACCAAAATTCTTTTGGTAACCATTGGAGGGTGAAAACCGGTTGGAAGGAGAACAAGGAGGAAGGGAGAATTTTTGGACCCAAACCCTAGTCTTGCCTTGCCTTGATCAAGGTAACTCTCCCATAACCCTAAACTCTTAAATTGAGCATCAATTTGAAATTTATGTGTATTTCAAGTTGAAATTGTAAGAGCATAAGCTCAATTTAAATTTATTGCCCTAGTTTAGAATATGTAGATTTTGTGCTTGATTAGGTTAAGGGTGGTTTGATTATGAGCTTGCATAGTTTTATGCTTATGCTTGTTTGAATATTAGGGTTTGTATGCTAGATGTTTGATAAGTTGTATGTCCCCCAATTATGTTCAAGCATGATTTAAAATGGCATGTTAGGTTGCTAGAATAGAACTTGAATGAATGGTATGGTTTGATGCAACCTAGAACCATGCAAACCCAAGGTTAAGGCAATTTCATTTATGGTTTGCATGGAGGTGAACGGATCTCATGAACGTTGGTTTGGGACGTTAGAAAACACTGCATGTGTGATCCTAGGCTCCCGCGGTGGCTGGTTGAGATAGATTTGCGACAATAGGACGTAAAACAAATTTAAGAATGAAAACTGCCGGTTCGGGTACAAACTGGCCAGTTTTCTGGAAAGTGAAATTTGAGGTCTTTAGAGGCCGGTTTTGGGAAAACGTAAAACATAAAAGTTGTCGAGAAAGGTTTTTCCTACAGAGAAACACAAACATTTTTTCAAAATAAGACTCCAAAGGCCTCAGTTTTTATGAAAATCTAAGCCTGACCGTGCCCAGGGTTCATGCACGGCCAAGTGAGTTCAACTAGGAATATGGGAATGATAGAGTCCGAACTAGGTTTTCCGCAAAACACAAAAGTTTTAGGATTTTTTGAGATCTAAAACTTTTGTGAAGACAACTTTTTCAAATTCAATTCATTTTTTTAAAATGACACGGATTTCTAAAAACTGTGCAGGAAATAGGAAATTCCTGCATAGGATTTTCTAAAACAATGTAGAAAAACTGTATTTTTGCACAACACCAATTTTTTGACTGTGGAGACTGTTCCAATGACAGTTTTCAGTATTCAATGATTTTTATGAGGCTTTATTTTAAGAACCCCGAATTTTTATAAGTTAATTGAAGGTTTTTGAGCTTAATTCACCAAATTTTTCCAAGATAAGGAAAAAGGGATTTTTAAGCCAAAAATTTAGTAACATAACGACGACGGAAGATAACCCGGATGGATACCCGAGTTATAAGGGGTTGACTTTTGTTGACTAAGTTTGACCTATAAGGGGTTGACTTTTGTTGACTAAGGTTGATTTTTTTATTTTGACCGCTTCAAGGGTTATCCAACATAACCTATTGGATTATAAAATAAGAACGTTAAGGCATAAGCCCAAAGTTAGGATGGTAACCTAACCCTATTTGTATAAAAGTGGGCTTAGTATCTAAGGTTACTCTATGTAACCTCATAAGCTATAATCCAAGTAAGACAGATTTTAAACTCTAAGGTTAGTTATGATAATCAAGTAAGACATCTTTTGTAAAGGGGACATATAACTAGGATTATGTATGCATGTTGGTTAAGTCACCAACATTTTATAGTTAAGAATCCTTACCCTATGTCCATGGAATAACATGAGATAGCATGTTGTTGCGCCCGAACTTGGAGTTGCACAATATTGGACATAGCGAACGAGGTAAGTACAACTCCGCCTACAGCATAGGCTTTGTTGTGAATACTTACCCAAGTATGCTTAATGAATGCTATATGCTATGATGTATGCTATATGCTATGAAGTATGCTATATGCTATGATATATGCTATGATGTATGCTATATGCTATGAAGTATGTTATGTGCTATGATGCATGTTATGTGCTATGAAATATGCTAGAATCATGTTATGCTAGGACATAAGTTATGTTAAGGTTATGGTATGGCTAAGTTACGATCATGGGTTAATTGTGTGAAACATCACGAAGCATGTTCACCAATTAATAAGAATAAGATCAAGGTATGAGACGATGAAATTTATGATGGCAAGCAAGCTTGTCTGTGTCGTACCGACCCGCGTTAGGTCGGGTTGGACTATGATTTGAGTTTGAAATGGACTGGCCGCCCCAACCACTCCATAGTTGCGCGCCCGGTACGGACACTTATGTTATGGGGCCCATAAGTAAGATAAGTAAGATAAGCAAGATAAGTTATGAAAGAATAAGAAAGCATAATAAAGCATAAACGGTTCATGCATGAGTCTGTTATGCTATGCTATGATATGACATGACATGTTATGCTATGTATGATTATGTTATGCTATGCTAGGTTATGAGCTATGCTATTTTATGTTTGTGTTGTGTCGCGGTATATAGTAGTTGTACTTGCTGAGCAAAAGCTCATTGTCTTACGTCTATGTTGTAGGTAAGCAACCTACCGGCAATCAGTGATATAAGATGGAGGAGCGTGGTAGGGCGAGCTGTGAAATGTGGGAATTAATGCCGCTACGCGTTTTGTCTTTTATGTATATTATTTCCCGTTAGAACATCTTTATTCAATAAGTACATTATCCACTCGTACACGCATTATATTAAAAAAAAAAAAACAAAATTCTGTTGTTTTCGCTATGTAAGATACATTACGTTATGTATGTATGTATGGTAACGGCCTGTGTTAGGCGGGTTGTTACAAAAACTCCCCAAATTTTTGCAAAAACAAACTCAAGTGCGTGCATTAAGAAGGACAATGCTTTGGCTGCGATTTCGTGCAGATGAGTCCCATGTCCATCTAGCTAAAAATGTTTTAAATGCTTTGAGTGAAAGTCTTATGGATTCTTCTTTATGCTATTTATTATCTTTCGATTAGGGTGCGTTTGGGACCCAGTTTCCAACTCAAAATTTTCATATAAGTTTTTGTCTTTTTTACTAAAATTATAACTAGTTTTTGAAAAGTCAACTAACTTCAACTTAAAAAATTTCATCTTTAACTAGCAAACCAAACGGAGGCTTAGAATTTTTAGATGGTATTACACGGTATGAGTAGCACAAAGTATTGCACATTGTATTTTTAACGAGCAAAAAAATAATGCTTGGTGATGTATACCGTACATACGTTTTGTAGGGATATGCATAAATTTTCAAACACCCGAACTTAAAAGTTCAAGTGCATGTATATATAGTATCTTGAATTTCGGAGGTACACATGCTATATATAAAAATTTAGAGAAAAGCTCTACGATATTTGCATGTTTCAGTTGTTTTTTGTTTCTGGAAGAATAAACCTTAGATTTGTCTATATGGCTTCGAGGCAAAATTAATAGGAGTGACTAATGTCGTTCTTCGTGCTAAACAATTTGGTTGGAAATATTATCTTTGGTTTGAATAAACCCTGAATTGTTTTTCTTGAAATTCTATATGCTTTTTTGAGACAGAACATTCTCTCTCTCTCTTTAGTTTCTTATTTAAATAAATTAGAATGAAGAGCTTGGTACATTATGAGTTGTTAAGGGGATTTAAATCAAGTTGGGACGTTTTAGTCACTCCGATATTAGTTGCTTCTTCTCGCTTTTTTTTTTTTTTTTTTTTTTTTTTCGCTTGAAAAATACCCTCTAAAAACGTGCTAAACATCCCCTTTAAAAAAAAAAAAACGTGTTAACGTGTTTGAACTACTAACGTAGCGAAAATTTTGTTTTGTTTTGCCATTTCCTATCCAAAAAAGAAAAAAAAAAAAGAATTTTCATTATTTTTTAATTAAAAAACAACTTAAATTTGGTCGGTGAGTTGCCCTTTTGTCAATGTTACAACTTAGTCAATAGGCGTGTGGGTCTATGCATATAACCCAAACATAATGCACATGCAACTTAGTCAAATAATATAAGCACATATATTATATTATCTTTTATACATATCTGATATATTTTACACATCACCTTAAAATTTTTTACTGCAAGTAATCATCAATCACCTATAAAAATTAATCTAACGACTAGTAAAATAATATCCCATTATTCAGCAAAAATATATATATATCACATTAATAAAATGAAAATACAATTACTACCGCAAATTCTTGTCCTTAACAAATCTAAATTATTTTTCTATTTTTTTTTTGTCTGATCTGTTCACATGAAGAGTTATGTTTTGAATACATCTTTTTATAAATTTGCCTACGCTAATATTAAAGTTGATAATTAATTTAATGTTATAAAATTATAGAAATATCAACTTTTTAATATTGTGATGGACATAAATATAAAGATGTGTTAAATTTATGATTCTTACATATAACCCAAACATTTTTTTGCGAACAATACTAGAGAATATTAGTGATGTTTAACATTACTTACTAATAGACGATGAGTTTTACAATATTTAGCCTAACAGTTAAACCTATTTTTCTATTATCATGGCGTTGAACATTATTAATATTCCCTAATATTTCTCATATTTTGGGTAGGAGCAGGTGTCTTTCTCCGAAAAAGGTCCATTTGTGGTGGGACAGATCACGGTTTAGTTATACGCATGCTTTTTGCTTTGCGAAACGGTCTAGTACACATGCTTGTTAAGTCATATCATCGACACGACACGCGTAAACTAAAGAACAGTCGAATTATTTATGATTTCATGAGCAAACTATGTGTGTGTATATGTATATATGTTTTCTTGGCGACTTTAGAAATGTTTTAAGTTGGTTTGTCTATTGGATATAAATTTTTTAAGTCAGAGTTGACTGAATTTTTAAAAATTAATTATAAATTTTATTAATTTTTCATAAAAATATAAAAATTAAGATGAAAAAGTATAATTTAATTGAACTTAAATTGAAACGTCAAATAAAGCTTATATTTTATCTTCGAGTAGTTTTATATCACGTGATGAAACTGTGGATCGTACTCTGTCCATAGATATTTGATCTTCGTTGCTTCCTAACCTAAGGACAGACATGCGTAACAACATTTATTACGACAAAAAAGCTAATCAAACTCGCATTTTTGGCCAAGACTACAAGAATATCATAAGCACGTTTTGCTCGCTCTACTATAAACCCCAGATTATTTGTTGATTTCTAGTCGTGATGAGGACCAGAAATATCAAATATATATATATATAGTTATTTATAGACATGCTTAATTAGTCAGATATAGATAGATATAGCTAGAGCACATACACATATTCTCAGACCACATTCCATAGAGTTTCTACACTTTCTTGTATGTCGGTGATGGCTTTCAGAAGTGAAAAGTACTCGTGCAAAAGGGCTCCAAAGGGGTACTTTGTCGTTTACGTGGGCAAAGAGCTGAAGAGATTTGTGATTCCACTGTCGTTTCTGAAGAACCCAATCTTCAGCAATTGCTGGAGATATCTGCAGTATGGCTTTGATAACCCCAATGGAATTGTTCTGCCTTGTGATGAATCTACTTTTCACTGAGTCACTGACTTCCTGTCTAAATCCTACCTTTAAGTACGACTCTATTTGACTTTATACAGAACCAATTTCGCATCTCTCACATCCATATATATGTTGTCTTGAGAGTCCCACATCTGCTGTCTTGTAGAGTTGGCTTCCACGAAGGATCAGCTCTATATTTGATCATTATATATACTAGCATACAATACCTTGCTTTTTTTTTTTGGTAGCCCTGAATTGCCCTGCGAAAACAAGGATTTATATCTAAACACGCCATATTACAATTCTTTCTAAAAATGCTGTAGTAAGTTTCCAACATTCAGATTTAGTTTTTCTTTTTTTGGTAGAATTTTGTAATTTGATTGTTAGTAGTTACTAGTTTGTACTACCTGCCGCGGCATATGTGGAGAGAGAGAGAGAGAGAGAGAGAGAGAGTTGGGTACAGACGTTACGATAATGTTAAGTCTTCGTCCTCTGATTGTCAACTCAATTCATTACTGTTGAGTAAAATAAGCTAGACACTGGTTTTCAGGAAAAAAAAAAAAGAAAAAAAGGAGGGGGGTAAATATGTGATAGAGTCATTTTTATATATCATACTGATAAGGCTTATTTTTAAACTGCTTAGATCTAATCGAACGGTTAAAGTATTATTTATGCATGAAAATTAGAATGCACCTTATCACATAATAGAATAAACTAAAAAATTTAAAAATAATAATTAAAAAAAAAAAAACCTTTAGGGGGGTGCTGGCTCATTGTCGGGGTGTTGGGGGAGGGGGCGTCACCTGAGTTTGGTGGGGGGAGGCCATTTCGTCGGGGGGAGGGGGGCAATATTGGTTTTTTGTTGTTGTTTTTTTTTTTGGACCTCTTCTCGCCGAGATGGCGACTTCATTGTAGATCGCCGGGGGGTGTCGTGGGCCTACGGGATCTGGCCATGGGGGGGAAGGGGGGTGGTTCGTTGGGGGGGAGGCAACATTTGGGGGGATCGCCCAGATGTCGCTGGAGATGACGACTTCGCTGGGGGGGGGGGGGGGGGGTGCGTCTAGGGTGGCGCGCATGAGATGGTGACTTCGTCTGGGGGTAAGGGGGGTTTGCTTGGCGGGAGGCGATGTTAGGGGGAATCGCTGAAGATGGCGACTTTGCCCGGGGGGGGGTGCGCCGGAAATGGCAACTGCGCTGGCGAGAGCGGCATTTGGGTAGCTCGTTGGTTGTTTTTTTCAAATTTCTTTTCATTTTTTTTTGTGTAGTATGCAATCCTATGAGTTAAGATACATTGTAGTTATCATATACAAGTAATATCTAAACCGTTAAAATTATTAAACGGTATATAAAATGAGCTCTACTAATAGGGTTTCTAAATGAGATTCTACCAAAAAAAAAAGCAATTTTTCTTCTTTCTTTTGCCAGACATGAACGACAGCTCGCATGGACCGTTGGATGCAAAAATGGAGGGCGCTGATGAGAGGGAGAGTGAGAGAAAGAGAGAGAAGGTAAGCTGGAATTGTGCCAAGCCAAGCTTCTTACCATCAACCCCCGCCGTGAACCCACCGTCAAAGAGCCCACTGTTGAAGAATCGTCAACAATGGCGACAACGCCCTTTGCCATGTCAACACAAGTTCTGGTGATAGTCCTCTAGACCCTCCAGTGCTTGGCTTTGAGAGTCTCCCTCCCTCTCCCTCTCTCTCTTGGGGTTGTACTGTCGGACATCTTACCGCCGTATGCCTGCAGTATGTGAGACATTCCTAAATATATATATCATGTCAAACAGTTGTTTTTTTTTTTTTTAAATGTTTTTAAAGAAAATCAAACAACTAATCGTCATAATTAAAACTATGCAAATCTTATTTCTAATGGGGTAGTAGGAATAAATTTTTGAACCAAAACAATCATTTTATAATGTTAAAAGTATTATTAATTATTGCTTTGATGTGCTCATGGAATCCAAGAGATTCCACATGGCGTCCCTGTTTTAAAAATCATCGTGAAATCTCATTATTTTTAACCATTGAGGATTCCACGATAGTTTTTTAATAGTCGTGATCATGTAATCATCCTTTTCTACTAGTGTCGTCACATTGCATGCCCCCACCCGCCTCTAACCCACCTATATGTTGGTTAGTTCTGGTTGGGATTTTGAAAAAAATTATTGTCTTTCAACTTGCCCCCCACCCATCCTTCACCTGCTGAATTTACATGAGCTACTAAGAAATTCAACAGGTTAAACATGAGCTACTAAGCAAATAAAAGTACTAAACATGAACTGAGTATATATATAGATAATTTATTTAAGGCTTTCAAACAAAAAACCTTTTTATATGTCCAGTAATTTAGTTTGTGATAGAAAATCAAATTATTAATTCTCTTATTAGCATACATATTTGACATTAATATCCATTCATTTTTTTTTCTTTTTGAAATTTGGAGGTGAGCGCATTCGAACTCTATATATATCTTTTGGAAGTTAAGCGCAAAATTATTGCAAGAAAAATGCATGCAACCACATACTAATATTCATTTTGAGTGATGAGAAGTGTATTATCCTTATTTTCCTTCGTGCACTACTTCCCTGCTATGCTATCTTATCCATCTTTCTACCCTTCAATCCATCCTACCAAATATACTCCATGTTAATAAGTTGTGTTAACTAAGAAAATAAAAATTAAAGAGCATACATATGGAAAGAAAATATTTCAATGGAAGACAATTATAAAGACTAAATATATTTATAGATTAAGTTAGAAAGTTGAAACGTTTTAGGTGGGGACATTCCCACCTACATTGGCGCTTAGATTGTTTGTGACCTTTTATATTACCTTTAACGTGATAGGTTATGGACTTCCAATGTTATCACGTAATAATACTAATACTAATCCTCTCATCTTTTGTTGTAGAAAGTTTTCAAGCATAATCTACGGAGTATTTCACATTTCATTTTATCAAAAAGATAGAAGATTACCCACAATTAAAAAAGAAAATAAAATTTTTTTTAAAGGAAGAATTTTTCATTTTATTTTAAATTGTCTATATAACATTGTAAACGTTCTTTTTTTATTTTTTATTTTTTTTATTTTTTTTATTTTTTCTCCTAAGATGCATTCGTAAAATTAATTTAAAAAAAATAAAAATAAAAAATAAAACGGATTACTTATATTACACTATTAGGATTCTTCAAGAAAAAATATTATTTCATCTATTAGAAAATAAGTTCATTTATTAATTAAACTAAAATTTGGCTTTGTACCCCCAAAAGAAAACAGTTGTTTCTTGGGAGAAATTTCTCTCTCTCTCTCTCTCTCTTGTTCTTTTAGTTACCATGAGAAGAATAATTCATTTTTCCCACAAAAAAAAAGGATGAATTCTTTTTATTTTATTTTATTTTATTTTATTTTAACTTCTTCTTCTTCTTTTTCTTTTCCTTTTTTTTTAGACATGAAAGCTAATTCTTGTTTTTTTTCTTTTTTAGTTTAAAGGAAGCAATAGAATAATTTTTAAATCTTATATTTCGTTTGAAAGACACATTTATTTTTATGATATTTCAATGTAATATGAAAAACAATATATGTTTGGATTTTTTTTTACATATTTTTTTTTTTTACTTTTTTAGTTTAAAGGAAGCAATAGAGGAATTCTTAAATCTTATAATTCGTTTGAAAGATACATTTATTTTTATGATATTTCAATGTAATATAAAAAACAATATATGTTTGGATGTTTTTTTACATTGTATTAAAATAATGTATGTTTGATGTGTTTACATTAGAATAATTAGAATAATCATTGTAATGTGTATTGATGAGATAGAG
This sequence comes from Ficus erecta, assembly GCA_008635985.1. Lineage (NCBI taxonomy): Eukaryota > Viridiplantae > Streptophyta > Magnoliopsida > Rosales > Moraceae > Ficus > Ficus erecta. Next base: position 66,941 of record BKCH01000234.1, on the reverse strand, counting down.
ATAGTATGTGATGTGTAAAAATAAATAGAAAAAATGAATTAATAAATAGTAAAATAAGTGAGCATGTTACTTAAATATATTTTATTAAAATAGAATGTATAAGATACCCAAATATACATTACTATTATATAATAGAAAGTAAATATGTATTTCAAACACACCATTAATAACCTTTTGTTTTAAAATTTTCATTTAAAATTCTAAAATCTTAAAGACCGTGAGGGGAAAAAAAAAAGTTGAGACTGTCACACGAATGAAACACACGTGTGATGATCTTCTACCCTTTACCTTTCGCCGTTTTAACGGCTAGTAATTATATTAACGGCTAGTTTTCGATTCCTCGCTCTCTCTCTCTCTCTGCTTTACCTTTCTCCGTTTTTCCCCTTCACTCTCTCATTGCACTGTCGATCATCATCACTTTCTTTTTTCTCACTCATCCCCAGAAAATACCCATCTCCAAGAAAATCAAAATTTTCCGTCAAAGAGAAAAAAGTGGTTAATCTTCACCACTATATACAACAAACCCAATCGTCTCCTTTCAAGAAACGGGTCGTTTCAAACCATCGCCAATCTTCTCGCTCTCCGAGTATCCCAACGTTTGAAAAACTGGTTTTCTTTGAGGTTTAAGGAAAAGGGTGGTCCAAAATTTTTTTTTCCCGAGAAAGTGACGGGACAGAGGAGGAGGGAAAATGTGGAACAACAACGATCACGAGACCGCCATCTTTCCACCTTGTAGGGGGTTCTTGACGCCTCCTCCGGCGTCATTGAACAATCCGAAGACTTCGTATTCGTCGATGACGGATTATACGAGAAGGTCTCCGGCGAACAAAGGCGATAATTTCCACGTGATTTACAAAGTCCCTTCTGGAAATTCTCCCTATGTCAGAGCCAAACAAGTTCAGGTAAGAAAAATCCAAACTTTTTCTGTTGTCTTTTCTTGATAATCGGATGAATTTCTTGTCACGAATCAAGTTAGTTTTCCCGAGAAACAAACATGTTGTTGAATGTTGTAAAAGTAGTCTTGATTCTGTGTGGTTGCAGCTGATAGAGAAGGATCCAAGCCGGGCAATTTCTCTGTTCTGGTCTGCGATAAATGCGGGGGATAGAGTCGACAGCGCGTTGAAAGACATGGCGGTTGTGATGAAACAACTGGATCGGTCCGATGAGGCGATCGAAGCGATTAAATCTTTTCGTCATCTCTGTTCCAATGACTCTCAGGAATCTCTTGACAACGTGCTTGTTGAATTGTACAAGGTACAAGTTTCTCTTTCTCTTCTCCTTCTTCTTCTATCAGAAGCCCTGTTTTTGGTTTCCGCTCTTACTTCTATAACAAGTTACTTTTTGGAAGGTTCTGAATTCTAATTTTGATATACAAAAAATACGAAAAGAAATGAAGATTGTTAATGAAACCGGAAAAATTGTCAGAAGGTGCTGTCATGATGCAAAATTGGTGTTCCAATTGCATTAGATAATTGAATTTTTCTCCTTTTTTTTTTTTTCTTTCTTTCTTCTTTTCGGTCAGAGGGCGGGTCGAATTGATGAGGAGATAGAGATGCTGCAGAACAAACTGAAATGCATTGAGGAAGGCACAGCTTTTGGTGGAAGAAGGACAAAAACAGCAAGATCTCAGGGAAAGAAAGTTCAAATAACTATTGAACAAGAGAAAGCAAGGTAGATACATACATATATATATGCATATATAAATATATATATATATATAATTACATGTATTACAGTTGTTCTATTTCTTAGTTCTTGTTTGAAGTCTTTTGCCTTCTATTTTTGCAGGATACTGGGAAACTTAGCCTGGGCTTACTTGCAGCAAAATAATTATACAACAGCAGCAGAATATTATAGGCAAGCTTTTCATTCTTATGTAGTATTTTTATTTAATTTGTCTCTGTTTTAGAAAACACAGGATTTGTCCATGAATTTATTGTTCTTTTCTCTTTTTAATTCTTTTTCCCCTTCAGGCAAGCGCTATCGCTGGAGTCGGACAAGAATAAGCAATGCAATTTGGCAATCTGTTTGATGCACATGAACAGAAAATCGGAGGCAAGATCTTTGCTTCAGGCTGTAAGAGCTTCGTCGGGTAAGAAGCCGATGGACGAAGCGTATGCCAAGTCATTCGAACGTGCTCACGAAATGCTGGCTAAATTAGAGACAGAATCGGTGGTTGGTGGCGATGGAAATTGCTGTAAAGAAATATCGAGATCTTTATCCACCCCCATGGTGCCAAGATGGTCGGAAGAGGTGCGAAGAAAGGAGACATATCGATTGTGGGATCAGAATACAGAAACTTATTGTGGTAGCCATTTTGAGGGCAACGCCAATATCAAGGACAATTTCACAGTGCATGATGACAATAAGAGTTCACGGTTCACGTCATTCAGAGGCGAGAGCGCTGAAAAATATGCGCAACAAGCTGTGTCTGTTAACAAGTTGAAGAATGACTATTCTGAAATCAAGGATGAATGGAGGTCTCGTTTCGCAAGCTTGAAGAAAAACTGCACTGGTGGTACAAGTGCATCAGAAGCAACTTCTTTCCAAAAGAAGGCCTGCTTTTCTCCGGCTCCACCTAGGTTCAATGTGCGAGCACCATTTACGCATCCACGAAGATGTTTGTGGGGATTTGGCAAGGGAGATCAGAGGAGAACAGAAGGGCGAAGAAAACAAGTAGTTGGCAATTCAAAGAAGCATCCGTCAGATGATGTGGACTGGAGAAGAAAGAATTCTATGAACGATGAGAGTAACTTGAGCAAAAAATTTACTGCAGAGTCGCCGATTGATGGTGCGCCGATTCAACGTGCTCAACCTATGATGGAAACTCCGAAGCAGCCAACCTTAGATTCCTCAGATTACAATAAGAAGAAGAGTTGGGCAGATATGGTTGAAGAAGAAGAAGAAGAACTATGCGGATTTTATAACCCGTGGAACAGTGAAGAAGCGATATATAGTGAGGAAAGCCTGAAGTCCGACATAATCAATGAAAGTCCTTGTCTGTTACAGACTCAGATGAAAACAGCAAGCCAAAAGTATGAAAGGGTTTGGAGAGACTGGCGTAGTGAAGAAGAAGAGTATAACGACGAGAACATGAATTCCAACATAGTCTACGAAAGTCCTCGCCTACAGACTCAGATGAAAAATGTGACCCGAAAACTCGAGTTCTGTGATCTGAACAATTCTTCACCCGGAAATTCTGTCTGGTCAAGGAACCAATCTGTGCGGCGGAACTTGTATTTTGATCGGAACCAGGAGCGAAGAGATTCATCAGCAGCTTCCTCTTGTTCTTCATCACCGGTGCCTAGGAAGGATCCGAACATCGATGGCTTGAACTCTCTACAGTCAAAGCTAAGGTGTTCTATCTCTGGAAATGACATAAAGCTTATGAGGAGACCACACAGGTTGAAGGTTTTTCAGGACATCACTCGACAACTAGAAACTCCGTGAGCTAGAATTCGAGAAGTTTCTCCGTAATTCTTGTTTTTTTCAGTTCACTGTTGTGTCATGCTTGTTCAGCATTTTTGCACATATAACACTATATAGCAAATTCTTTGATTCAGATTATACGGCAATTTCCGCAGATTGGGATGCTTACTTGTAAAAAGGAAACTTTGGTTGAATTGTAGTTAACTAGTTCTTGTTATCTACTTAAGAAATTTGTCAAGTGAAAACGTTCCGAGACTTGTCAGATTTTGTTTTGAGGAATGTTTCAATTTGCATTGTATCCTGTTATTTGATTGTTTTAATTCATAGCAATCCTCCTTACTGTTTACTACCCTTTTTTAATTTTTTTTAAATTCTTATAACAACCACTTCCATTACTAAGTTGGTATTTAGCTCACCCTCCTTACTGTTTCTTACCCTTTAAATTTTTTTTTTTTTTTAAAGAATATGAAACAAGGTGTTTGATAAAATTTGTATTGTCCATGACAAGCATTAGGAAAATTAGAATTTACGAATTTTGACTATGATTTTTTAGTTTTACTGCATGAAAGCTAAATATATATATATATATATATTTTTTGTATTTATTATTATTATTATTATTATTATTTTATAGCAGCTAAAGACTCATTTGCACCATCAGTATTACTGATTATGAAACGTTTTAAACAAGTTAATGACTTCAATGGGGCTCATCATTCTGCCTTCCACAACCTTTTATTCTTACTACCATATTGATTTTCCCCTTCTTTCAATTAGTTGACCATTTCAAATATATATATATATATATATATATATATATGTATGTATGTCATATTTGGCTTGTGAATTTAGTACCTATCGCTTATCTTTATTATTATTGCACTTTTTCATCAAGATACTTTAAAACATCTATACTTTTTTATTTTTTGCTTTTAGCTTTCTTTCCTTTTGATATAACAATGTTTTAGTGCCCTTTATTTATTTTTTACTTATTTAAAGGGGGGAAAAAAAAAACAATGTTTGAGTCAACCAGGTGATTATTTTGGAATATCCTTCCCTTGTCTAGAAATACTACTACAACTAAAACATTTTAAAACAAATAATTGAGATAAATAGTAAGGTTTCAAAATATTTGAAATAAATTACTATTTAGTAAAAGAAAATTTTCCTATGTAAATTTATAGATTTATTAAATTATACATTGACAACATATACTTACAAATTTACAAAAAATGAATAAATCACTTACTTGATAAATTTATTATTAACATTAAGAATGATAAAACCTATTATTTACTTTAATTATATTTTTAAAAATGTTATTTACTTCTTTTTTCGAAAAAAGAAGAGTTCAAGTAAATAAAAGATGAGAATGTTGATTTTATTTTTTCCCTTTAAATATTATAAAACCAGCATTTATATTTCATGGACAATGCAAATTTTATCAAACACTTTGTTTCATATTCTTTATTTGATTTACTTGGTAACGTCGTAATGTTAATTGAGTTTTCATCATCAACAAATTTATATATTTATCTCCATTTTATGTAGACCTAGAGGAAATTGGGCCTTCATTTTTTATAGGGAAAAGTACCTAAATGATATTAATTTAAAGATCATTATACCAACATAACATAAAATAGTAACACTGGACCGAACTCCCTTTCTTTGTGCAATCGGAATATCCAAATCAAGGGTGTACGTTTTTGTTGGACTCAGGCTCTACAGTGTTTTAACTATGAAGTTTCGGATTGGGGGTCTATCGGTATTGTTGAGGGGAGATTCTAATTTGGGAAGGTCGTTCGTTGCTTTAAAAGCCATGTTTGGGACTATTAAGCATAAGGGGAATGATAACTACTTGCGGGAGGGATGCTTGATGGAAGAACAACGGCTGAATGAGGAAGAACAGGGGCTGAATGGGGAAAGCTTTGATGAGTCCCATGGAAAAGTTTGGATGTGTTCGGGAGAAGAGGAAGCAGCAAGATGGTGAGAAGATACGGGAGTTTACTCGTGAGGAAGGAGACTTTGTTTACGGGACGCTTAGCCTGCCTACGCGACACCCTTTCGCTAAGATGTCTCATTATCTACATGATGTGGGGGACGTTCCTAATACGCATCAGCTACAATCGGCGGTGACAACTGATTTGGAGAGCGATGAATGTAGAAAGGAGGGGGGGTTGGGGAGTATGAAAGAATTGGTTTAGTGGTTAGAGGAGTGTAAGATTGTAGAAAGGAGGTGTAAGGGTGGAAAATGTTTTAATGTTTTCAAAATGTTAGGATTCCTAAAGGTCTGTGATTGTTATTAATTACTAATCCATGACGTAGTTTTTTTTTTTGCTAAACACTTTGCTATATTTGTATTCCTAAGTTGCTTGGAAACCATTATTGCTTGTTATGGCTTTGTTCCACACTATAGACTTAAGAAAAGATGTTTGTGGTATCGAATAGCTTTAGTCAGGATCGTCTTTGATTACCGTCTATCCTTGCTGATCACGATTGCTAGCTTGTTGTACTCGGATTTTCTTTGGTTTTTAGGAGCATTCAGTTAGATCTTGGAACTCACTATCATTGATCTTGGAGCATTCGATTAGTTGTTGAAGTTCAAATTCATAAATGATATTTTTTACTTAATTTCTAGGGTTAATTTCCTTGTCCCTTTTTTTTTTTTTTTTTTTCAAATTTTAGTTTATTTGATTATTATTATTATTATTATTATTTTGGGTGCAGACGGAGAGATTTAAGAGACTATGTAATAAAAAAGTTATGCTTTCATATTCAAGGTTAATGAAATTTTATGGCTATTGACAGAAAAATATCATGTAAAATTCCCATTTCTGTTTTTTATCATATTCTAGCTTTTCAATAATGTGTCATCTTAACTTTTCAAATTGAGCAAGCACATCCTTAAGAGTTCAGGTGTTAAATTTTTGGATGCTTCAAAGAAGCTTGGGAACAAGATTGCTATAAGAGCCCCTACTGGTAACTTTTTATTGCGTTTTGGAAGTTGTGTTTAGTCTAAACTGTTTTTTGTTATTGACATGTTATTCCACTTTTGCTGATATCTTTCAGCTAGAAGAAGACTTTTTACAGTAGTCCATACATCATTTTTTTTTTTTAATATACATGAGTTCTCTCTCTCTCTCTCTCTCTATATATATATATGTGTGTGTATGTACGAATATGTACTTTGGCTTACAGAGCAAAATTTATCTTTCTGTACTAGCTTTTGCGAAGCATGGTTCCTACTAAAGTTTTTAAGCAGAGACTTTTGATGCATTTCCGAGGCCACGGAAAGCTATCGTCTCTAATTTAAGAGAAGTACAAATGAGACTGCATTCTAAAATTGTGCAAGAGCTGGTTTAATTAATTAGTAGTACTACATGGGCAATGTCACGCAGCAAGTCAAGAAAAGAATACTCAAATATCAGAGTTGGAAAAACAGTAAACAAGGTGGTAATTAGAAAGAGATTAGAAAAGGGGATAAAGGTTGTGTGAGGAGAAGATATCAAAAAATAAAAATAAAAAATTCATATCAGTAAAAGTGCCTAAACCCATGTTTTGTGTGGATTAGTGTTCTTCTTTGTAGATAACTGATCGAGATTGTTTTGTAAACGACATTGTCTCTAGCTTGCACTTCAATTACATATTCTCTTTGACATGATATACTGATCGAGATTCCGGATACTTTTGCTTTAATCTCATCATGGATCCTGATGGTTTGGGTCACATTGATTTCATATTTCTTGTGGAATGAGACTCAAAACCCTGAGCTGTACTCTCTTTGAATTTTCAGTTATATATATATATATATATATATATATTTTTTTTTTTTCTTTAAATCATTTTTTCTTTTCCTTTAATTGGTTTCGGTACTCACTTTTTTCATCATTTTTCTCATGCAGATGCCCTCTCTTCTCCATGTTTTTCTTTTTTTCTGTGTCTATTATCTTCTATACAAAGAGATTGGATTGAGAGTCGACTTTTCTTTTCTTTTCTTTTTCTTTTCATTCTATTTGAAAGGAAAAAAAAACCCTTTTACCCTAACCTTTTATTCACTTTAACAAGCCATGTTCTCAGTTATTTTCATTTTTACTCTCTTGATTTTTATTAGTATATGAACTATATAATAAAGCTAGCACCTTTACACTTTAATAAAACATGTGGCAAGTGTAAAAGTAAGAGAGTCACAAAAAGAATGATAGAGCAAGTGTTCCTAGCATTTCTCTAACTAATATTATCAAGTTGAATATCCAATTAACATCAAATACGGATGTAAATGGGGTGGGTCGGGTTTTAAGCCGACCCACCCCGCAATACCTGTCCCATTTATATGCGGGTGTGGGGTGGATCAAACCCACGCAGGTTAGCAAGTACCTGCCCCACCCTGTTGACCCACTTTTAAATTTAAAAAAAAAAAAATTTAAAAATCCATTTTATAGTTTTTTTAATTTCTTTTTTCTCTTCAATGTTTAAAGATTTGTTTTATTTTTTTCGTAGGTTTTTTTATTTTTTATTTTTTATTTTTAATGAAGAGTAATGTTGGGGTTAGACTTCGTCTTCCCATTACGACGTTGGCTTTAACGGTTTATCTAACGAACGATGAACTCTTAATTCTAGCATCTTCGTATTTGGGCCGGAGCCAATTCAGTTCATGAGTCAATAACGAACAAAGATCGTTCATATACTTGGGCCAATCCCAATATACTATAAATGCAGTCATTCCAATGCGAGCATCGAACATCGGACCTACAGATCAAACATGATCTTTTATTCATCGACTCTGCCAACAACGAACGATAGAATACAAGTATAGTCTTGTTTTTACCCGTCGTTCGTCATTCAAATCCTACATAAATTACGAACAATGTTATCAACAGGCCCAGGCATTGTTTATCTATCATCGTTCGTTATTCGTATTCGACAATAATTATAAGGGACATTCCCCATAACTGTCAAATTCAAAATTGGCAATGACGTGTCAGATTTTTCAGTATAACTGACATGTCAATAACCGCTACTCCCAGTATTAATAACCTATGCCAATAACTGCTACATGGAGAGGATGACAAGTGTTCAAAAAGGCAATTTACCAAGAACTGCTCATCTGAAATTACGGGTCCAGAACCCCACACTCCTTCTATAAATAAAGGATGACCCTCTTCTGCAAGGACACTCTCTTTTTCTAATTTGAAGATACTGTCACTCTGCCGAAATTCATCCAGAAAACCACCATATATTCTGAAAACGCCATTGTATTGAAGCTTTCATTCATAGTGAAACAAATCTCGCGCACAGAGGAAGTAGCACATTGTTGGGCGAACCTCTCTACATTTTGGTGTTAATTGATTTTCTCTCTGTTTTCTCCTTATTAGATTATATCAATTCATTTTCGTGTTTAATTGCTTAAAAGCCATAATGCTTCATAAGTTTCATTACGATGTCCAAGAACCCAGTTAATTGACAATTACATTTTTCATTCTAATCATTCTGTTAAATTTTAACTGTAGAAATCCAGCATCTACAAGTAATATGTGTAAATATATTTGTGCGACTCCGCAAAAAGGGATACAAACTAGATGTAATTGGAAGAGGAATTATTATTATTATTATTATTATAATTATTATTATTTTAATAAACTCAACAAACGAAGAAAGAAGCCTTTATTTTATAAAAAGGAAGTATCTTGTACTGAACTTTCAGCTGCTGAGATTTCTATGATATTTCTCCAAGCAAAGGAACTTAATAGCAGAAGATCATTTCGGGTCATTTTAACATTAATCTAGGCATTCTTGAGCACCACATAATTTTGCATCTCTCTCTCTCTTATATATTATATATATATATATATATGTATATATATGTATATATAGATGGAATAAATGTCCATAAGATTGGCAATTTTGTCATTTAGTAATCTGGTACAGAAAGCATGTGCCTAGTTTGCTATATTACGTGGGAAAGTCCAAAGCCTTTTCTTACTTTCCTGCCTACGATCTTGTGCAATAAAAGAAGTAAAGAATGGAACTGAAAAGAGAGAAATAAGAGGTAGAGAGAGAACTGACTCACTGAGAAACGTTGGTTGGTTAGTTTTTTTAGTAGTAGTAGTAGTAACCGGGGGCAGGTTATGGTTGACCCGACCCGACCTGAAATTGCCTGTATATGAAGCGGGGGTCGACCCGCCCCACATTTTAATCCATTTATTGCGGGTCAAACCCACTCCATGCAGACAATGAAACTATGAGAGCAAGGAATGCAAATTTAAGATTGAAAAAAAATAGAGTATGAACTAGGGAGAAATTGTAATACCAAGTATTTCCGCAATAATACGATTTCTTTTGTTTTAAGAAACTTGTACAAAATATGAAGATATGCATGAAAAAGCCCGGTTAAGGGTTTTTATTACGTTTTGTGAGTTTTATGGTTTTATAAGACTCGAAAATGATTGCTGAGTCAAGCAAATGACCTTTTACGCAAAAAGGAGCAAAATCGCCAAAAATTTTATGTTGGTCAAAGTTTGACCGAAAAACGTCGACGGTTGACCAAAAAGTCAACTGTTGACCACGGGAGTCAAAATTTGGCGGGAAAGTCAGTGGTTGACAAGAAAGTCAGTGACGGACGAGAAAGCCAAAGATTGACCCAAAAAGGTAAAGAAAAAGACTGTACGATTAAATAATTTACAGTATAGAATTGTACTGCATAAAGCCATTTTTATGATTAAAATGATATGTTTAGGATTCAAAACCACCATAGAAAATCAAGCACAATAATTAGAATAACTTGGACCAAGTGGTTCCAAGTTATAAGAAAATTTTTACACAGTTCGGTTTTATACAGATGAATTTTGGACTGCAGTTCAAAATACCAATACTGTGTATAAGTGAATCCAGTATTGGAAATACCTATGTTAACTTAAAAATAGACTGTCTAAGAGAAAAAAATGGCAAACAAGCCATAAAGTAGGCTTACCTCACCAAAATTGGATAAATGACATCATTTTTCCAATTTATGAAAAATTGGAAAGAAATGTGGATTGCTTCCACAGCAAGGTGGCCGGCCAGCTGTAGGGGGGAAAGGCTGATTTTCAAAAAATTTTGGGGGTCAATTTCCAATTTCAAAGAGTCTCCCAACCTCTATAAATAGGGGTTGTCATAATTCAAAAAATTGGAAAAAGCTAGCTAAACTCTTGCCATTTTCTTAAGCAAAAACCGGATTTGAGAGAGAGAAGGAAAGGAAGAATTTTAAGCTAAGATCAAGGAAAAAGAAATTGAGTGGGTCGGTTTTTGTGAAGGAGAAACAAGCAAAAAAGTTGAAAAAATTTTGGAACCCATTGTTAGGCTTAGTGGCCGGTTGTGGGAGCAAGGGCAAGGCAAAAAAAAAAAAAAAAAACAAAAGTGAATCCAAGAGGGGATTTAGGGTTTTGAAAGCTTAAAATTCCATCTAAGATACCACCCAAGGACCCAAGAAATTTTGGTGCCCAATCTTGGCCAAGGGGCCGGTTATGGTAGAGAAGAAACCAAGGGAGAACCAAGCTAGCAAGGCCGGATTTTGGAGCCAAGGGGTGGTCGGATTTTGAGCAGCTGTGGTGACTTGAATTTTGGCAAGGGAGGCTGGAAAAATTTGGACTCTTTTAACCAAGCAGGACCAGCGGCTGGTGGAGGAAAAAGGAGAAGCAAAGCAAGCCAAATTTAGACCCAAAAGTGAGGTAAAACCCCCTAAACCTCTAAGGTTTGTAAGAGCATAAGCTCACTTTATTTTCTGCCCTAGTTGAGAATTATAAGTTATGTGCTTGATAGATTAGGGTTTAGTTGGTGGTTGATGAAAATGCATGCTAGGTGCTTGTATTATGGATTAGGGTTTTATGATTGGGTGTATGATTTTAATATTGATTGGTATGATGGAAATTGAACGTTAGAAACCGCTGCATGTGTGTATTAGAGCTCCCGCGGTGGCTGGTCGAGCTAGGTTCCACGTCTAGGACGTAAAACGAACTCTAAACCGAAAAACGGCTAGGTTCGGGTGGATCCTGACCAGTTTTACGGTAAACCGATTTTAAGGTATTTAGAGGCCGAATTGGACAAAACTCAAAACATAAAAGTTGTAGAACACAGTTTTTCCTAGGGGAAAACGCAGACAGTTTTCCAAAATGAGGCATCAATGGCCTCCTTTTTCATGAAAACCCGAGACTAATGTGCCCAGACTTCATACACGACTAGTCAGTTTCAAATGAAAACTGACAAGGATACAAGCGAAACTGAGTTTTCCTCAAAACACGAAAGTTATGGGGTTTTTCGATAGCTAAAACTTTTGTGAAGAAAAATTTCCTAAAATCTGTTTAGATTTTTAAATGCAATGGGATTTCAAAAACTATACAGGAAATAGGGAATTCCTGTGCAGAATTTCCCAAAACAGTACAGAAAGAGGAAAAATTTTATATGAATTGATAAAATGGCATTGTGAGACTGTTCCAAAGACAGTTTCCAATAGTCAATAATTTTTATGAATTTTATTTTATGATTTCCAATTTTTAAGTAAAATAAAGGGTTTTGTACCAAAAACATAAGGTTTTCTAAAAAGAAAACAAAAATGAATTTTGAAATTTAAAGTTAAACTAAAATAAAATAATTCGATTAGAGTAGATTTAAATCCTAGGGTTACTCAATGTAACCAAGTAGGATAACGTAAAATTAAGTAAGGGAATATAACTAAGGTTATATAAGAATGTTGGTTATACTGCCAACATTTCTAACCCTTACTTTTGTTCAATCTCAGAATATAATATACGACGGTGTCCCGACGAACTCAAGCTAGACAGTGGACACATCAATTACAAACAAGGTAAGTACAACTCCGCCTACAGCATAGGCTTTGTTGTGTATACTTGCCTAAGTATGAAATGTTAAGTGCTATGAATTATGAAATGTCATGAAATATGTTATGAAAGGTAAAATGCTATGAAATATGTTATAAATGATGTTAGAAACATGTTAAGGTTAAGATATGCTATGATTTAATTACGTGAAACATCACGAAGCATGTTCACTACTTAACAAAGAATGAGATCAAATACAAGATAAAGAAAGTTATGATGGCAAGCAAGCTTGCCTGTGTCGTACCGACCCGCGTTAGGTCGGGTTGGACTATGGATTGAGTTGGAAATGGACTGGCCGCCCCAACCAATTCATAGTTGCGCGCCCGGTACGTACACTTATGGGGCCCATATGTTAAGATAAGTTAAGAAAACAAGTTATGAATGATAAGAAAGCATAAGAAAGCATAAGTGGCTCATGCATTTGTAGGATAAGTTACGTTATGTTAAGCTATATGATGTTATGCAATGATTAAATTATGCTATATATGTATGTCTTACTGTGTTGTGTCGCGGTATAGGATAGTTGCACTTGCTGACCAAAAGCTCACTGTCTTACGTCTATGCTGTAGGTAAGCAACCTGCTAGCAACTGTTGATACAAGATGGAAGGGCGAGGATTGGCGGACTGTGAACCGTGGGAATTATAGAGCCGCTACGCGTTTTGTAATTTTTATATATTATTTATGTTTATTAAGTTAAGTTACACCGAACGACTTTAGTTAATATTCGTTATACTTTACGTACGCCTTCGTGTGTGCGCCCCACTATAAAAAAAAAAAAAAAAAAAAAAAATTCCACTGTTTATGTCAAATAAGTAAGTACGAAATATACGTATGTATGTATGGTAACGGCCTGCGCTAGGCGGGTCGTTACAGAAATTCAAGATGATTTTTAGTGAGAAACGAAAGTTAAGAGAGTGAGAAAATATAAAAGAAAGTGAGAATATAAAAGGGGAAGCAATGAAGCTAAATATGAAAAAATAATTAAAAATTCGATAAGGAAAGAGTAATCTAAACAAAATAAATTAGTTACAGCATGAACTGGAATAGATATATTTTCCACATCATACCCTGTAATAGCAGTTGTATTAAAAATAAACTGTAAGAAATATCATTTCATGTCAATAACTAGTGTAGACACTCTTTTTCTCTTGTTAGGTTTCTTCCTCTGGATTTTACTAGTAAGATTTTTAATGAGATCTATTACATGAACTGCTTGTCAAAAGCATAATTTTGACTTAACCTTCTGGCGTCAATTTCTACTAACTATGTGTTTTTTAATTTGGGTGGAATGTCTTCTTGGGATTGTAATATCTTGGTTTTATTTCCTTTAAACTATTATACTTTTATTTTATTTTAATAAATTAAGTTAGGGGCTTGGTGTGGGATGGGTTAAGGTTTTGAGTGCCAATCTAATTAAGATATTACTTAATCTTATCATGATATCAGGTATCCCTTTCTCTTCATTAAAAAAAAAAAAAAAAAAAAGATCTTATTTCATGTATCCTAAAATATCAAACTTAAAAAAAAAAAAAAAGACACACACACACCCACGTCCCTACACACATTCCAACTTTGGTTAGTGTTGTTATATCATGTATCCTAAAATCAAACTAATATCCATAATTAAACACTTAACAAGATCTTTTTTCCCATTCAATAGCTTGAAACTAATATCCATAAGTCTATTTATTTATTTTTTTTCTCTTATTTTCTTTCTTCTTGCTAGTCTTTTTCACTAGTGGTACACATGTAAGAGAAGATCATAATGTCTACTAATTATTTATCATAATTGAATATTAATTATAATTATTAAACCTGATAAAAATTCCTAACTTCATCACTTTCAAGTGTCATATGATGATACGTTTGGATGTTGAGATAGAGCAAAGTTGATAGATAAAATTTTCCCTCCTTAATTACATTCCCCGTTCCTCATTTCTTTGCGTATTTACACGCGTATATTGATCAAGCGTCTTTAGTTGTTCAACATCATGTTTTTACAGAAAATAATAATAATAATAATAATAATAATAACTACAACAACAACAACTTAGATAAATCTCTTTCATCTTTACAATACGTAAGTTTTTTGCAGGGATATGCATGAATTTCCAAACATCCGAACGTAATAATTAAAGTGCATGTATATTATCCTGAGTTTCAAAGGTACACATGCTATTTCAACTATAGAGCAATGTGAACTCAATAACCAAATTGGGAGGAAAAAAAAAAGTTAGGATTTCTTATTAAACGCATAATTAAAAAAAAAAAACTATCGAAACTAAAGTTTATATTGAGTTGCAGAAAATAAGTAAAAGACTATTTTAACCTTAATGATAAAGATAACAAGACTATTCTACACATAACCATAAAGATAACAAAATAATAATTAATAATAATTACAATCTATTTTAACATTCCCCTCAAACTCATGATGCGGCACATAAAGCATCAAGAGTTTGCCAAAAAGAAAACGGAAACATGAAATGGTGTGCGACTTTGTAAACAATTTGGCAATATGCATAGAATAAGAGATAAAAGGTACATTTTGAGAGTGCCAGTTTGATAATGATGTTGAATGACATGGCAATCAATCTTAATATTTTTGGTCTGCTTAATGGAATACTGAACTGCGTACAATCTGAATAACAATCTTATTTTCACAATATAAGAGAGTGGGTCGCAGAAAAAAAACACCATATGTGCAAGCAATCTTCGTAACTAAACTTTCTCACAGGTAGTAGAAGTCATGGCATGGTACTCTGTTTCTATAGAGGATTGAGAAACAATATATTACTTCTTACTCTTCCAAGAAATGAGAGAATCACCAAGAAATATACAAATTCCAGTTGTATACTTCTGATATGTAGATTAACTAGCCCAATAGGCTTTAGAGTACGCACGCAACTCTAAAGATGAAGTAGATGGAAATAATATACTTTGAAATTGAGTACCACGAAGATACCTCCAAATGTGAAGAACAACTGCCCAACAAATTGTAGTAGGTGAAGTAACAAACTGACTGACTATATGAACAACAAGTACTATATATGGGCAAGTGATGGTGAGATAAACCAAGTTATAAACAATAGTATGATATAAACTAAGATCCGACAAAAGAGCCCATTAGAGGAAGAGAACCGAGCATTGAAAATAATTTTATTGTTCTTTGCCACCATTAAAATATTTTTTTTCAACTGTATACTAAAGAAAATAAAGATTTGTAGTCATTTCAATTACTCTTTTTTATAGTATCTCTCAATTAATTTTCTATTTATGTTATCTTATATTCTATATCTTTGTCAATATCACATATATAGATTAACATGTCTATATCTATACATATATTTAAATCTATACCTATATCTATACATATAAATATCTATATCTATCTATACGTATGTATCATTTTTCCCAACTGTATTCGTACTCGAAAAATGTTTTCATTGCGCCCCTTTCAAATATTTTTTTCATAATATCACCCATTTGATTTTCTATCTATAATTATTTTTCTTAAAGGTACAGTTCTAGAAAGAAAAAAAATTTGCACGGCCCCCTTCCTATCTTTTCAGTAGCTCCCAATATTTTTTCCCGCTAAACTTTTTTTCTCAAATATTTATGTGCTTAAACGTGTTTTTTCTACCACCTTCGCATATACTATTTTCTCATATATACCTTAATAAAAAAAAATTCTTTTAAGAAAAATTTTACAGTAAGAACCCCTATTTTCCATTTCCATAGGAAGTGCTTTTTAAACGTTGAATTAATCTATTAATGGTACAATCTATGAGTGTTCACACTAAAAATTTGAAAAGTGTGATATAAAACTGCTCTTAATCTACTACAAATTTGGCATTCCACGACGGTACATCAACGACCGTTTTCTTAAAAACCGTCGTGAAAAATTCGAAAAAACACGGAGCGGAAAAAATTTTCCGAAAACCGTCGTGGAAATGCAAGATACCACGACCGTTTTAAAAGACCGTCGTGGAAACGGGTCCTTCCACGACGGTTTATAAAAACCGTCGTGGAAGCCCCCGTGCTTCCACGACGGTTTAAGTAAACGGTCGTGGAAGACCGTGCTTCCACGACCGTTTGCTTAAACGGTCGTGGAAGCACGGGGGCTTCCACGACCGTTAACTTAAACGGTCGTGGAAGCACGGAGGCTTCCACGACCGTTTGTAGAAACGGTCGTGGAAGCTCGTGCTTCCACGTCCGTTTAAGTTAACGGTCGTGGAAGCACGGCCTTCCACGACCGTTTCTACAAACGGTCGTGGAAGGGGGCTTCCACGACCGTCATCAAATAAACGGTCGTGGAATCGCGGTCTTCCACGACCGTTTGTACAAACGGTCGTGGAAGCACGGGGGCTTCCACGACCGTTTACTTAAAGACGGTCGTGGATATCCGAGTTTCCACGACCGTTTTTCAGAAACCGTCGTGTAAAAGTCGCGAAAAATTTAAAATGAACGCCGAGAGTTTATTGTTGCCGTCAATATTTTTACAGCTACAAATCATCCGAATATAAAGTAAGATCCCTCCGAATACAGGCAGGCAGTACACCGTGTGGACGTCCATCACCATCATCTATATATATCCATCATTATAATTTATCTGTAAGTGATTGACTTGTTATTGTTGTAATATTGATGATTTGTGGATATGATCATTTTATAAATTAAGGTGTTTTTTGCTTTATATATATATTTTGGGTTCGATTTAGAGTTAAATTGTGCAATGGGTGGAAATAAATTAATTGTGTGATCAAGTAATGTTAGATACCTTAATTATATTATGGATTTAGATGGTTTTGTATTTTAATTATATTTGTTATGTTCTTAATTCGATTTTCCAATGTTGAAAAACCGATTAATGGGCCGTTGTTAATTAGTAATGAAAATTATATATATGCATATATGTTACATTAAATAGAGTACTCGACCTTGTAATAAATTATTTAATTTAAATTTTTTTATTTAGGATTTGCAAATCATGGATAGGAAATGGATGTGGTTTGATAGATTGTCTAAAGTATATGGAGATGGTGTTGAAGAATTTTTGTCATTTGCCAAAGCTCACATACAAGATGATAAGATTCCGTGTCCGTGTCAAATTTGTGGTAATCATAGATCTCATTCCATTGATGATGTTAGAGGGCATTTGCGCGCTTATGGGATTATTTGTTCTTACCAAACTTGGTATTTACATGGCGAAGCTTTTTTCAATATTAACTCTACATCGACGAGCACTAAAGATAAAGAGCCTATTGTTGATGAAGACGTTGGTGATAATATGTTCAATATGTTGAATGATTTGGAAGAGAACTTTGTGCACCGTCCGGAGTTATTTGAGGCAATGATTAATGATGCCGAAACGCCCTTGTATGCCGGGTGTACAAAATATACTAAATTAGGGGCATTGGTTAAATTATGGAATATGAAAGCGTCGGGCGGGTGGACGAATTCTAGTTTCACGACTCTTTTAGAATTTCTAAAAGATGTTCTACCGGAGGATAACAAATTACCACCTAGTATGTACGAGGCGAAGAAGACGTTGAGCACTTTGGGAATGGAATATGAGAAAATACATGCCTGTCCAAATGATTGCGTCCTTTACCGGAAAGAATATGAAACTTTACATGAATGTCCGGTTTGTAACGAGTCAAGATGGAAGAAGGGCAAGATGCCATCGAATGGTAGAAAAGGAGTGCCAGTTAAGGTGTTATGGTACATTCCACCGGCACCACGTTTGCGTCGTTTATTCCGCAATGCCGAGCATGCTAAAAGTTTGACATGGCACCATGATAAACGTGTTGATGATGGAAAACTTAGGCATCCGGCCGACGCACCTCAATGGAAGACCTTTGATGACAATCATCCAGATTTCAGTGCAGAACCAAGGAATTTACGTCTCGGTTTGTCGACGGACGGAATGAACCCACATGGTAACATGAGTAGTCGGCATAGTACCTGGCCAGTCATACTTGTCAACTACAATCTCCCACCAGAATTGTGCATGAAGCGGAAGTTCTTGATGTTGACGTTATTGATCTCAGGCCCACAACAACCAGGGAATGACATTGACGTGTACTTGGCACCATTAATCGATGACCTCAAAAGCTTGTGGGAAGACGGTTTACAAGTTAAAGATTCTCACCGTCAAGATACGTTCAATCTTCGTGCAATGTTGATTTGGTCAATTAATGACTTTCCTGCACTTGGCAACCTCTCTGGTTATCATGTTACGAGTTCTATCGGTTGTCCAGTTTGTATGAAGGAAACATCTTCCATCTGGTTGAAGAATGGTAAGAAAACCGTTTACCTCGGTCACAGGAGATTCTTGCCAACAAATCATCGATACCGCAAACAAAAGAAGGCTTTTGATGGTAAGACCGAAGAAAGATCAGCTCCTCGGATTTTGTCAGGCGAAGCCGTTTATGAGATGGTTAAAGATGTGAAAGTAGTTTTGGGGAAGAGAAAACGTAAGGCCCCGGATGTCGATGGACCTTGGAAGAAGAAGTCAATCTTTTACGAACTTCCATATTGGAAGTCACTCTACATCCGTCATTGCTTAGATGTTATGCATATTGAGAAAAATGTTTGTGAATCGATAGTGGGCACGTTGCTTGACATTCCAAACAAAACTAAAGACGGTGAAATGGCACGGTTGGATCTTGAAGAGATGAAGATTAGGCCAAATTTGCTCCCCGAGAAAAGATCGAACGGCACATACTTACCTCCGGCAAAGCATACATTATCGAGACAAGAGAAGAGAAAGCTTTGTGAATGGCTTGCGTCCGTGAAAGTGCCAAGTGGGTACTCTTCCAACTTCAAAAGGTTGGTGTCAATGAAGGATTTGAGGCTCATTGGAATGAAAACACATGATTGTCATATCTTGATGCAACAATTATCACCTCTTGCATTGCGGGGAGTTTTAACGAAAGATGTGCGATATACAATTACGAAGTTATGCTCATTTTTCAATTCAATATGCTCGAAGGTAATTGATCCACTGATGCTTGATCCGCTGCAATCGGAATTGGTGATGACATTGTGCATGCTTGAGAAGTATTTCCCACCAGCCTTTTTTGATATCATGATCCACCTAACGGTGCACTTAGTTCGGGAAGTTAAACTATGTGGACCGGTCCATATGAGGTGGATGTATCCTTTCGAAAGGTACATGAAGGTTTTGAAGGGCTATGTGAAGAACCGAAATAGGCCGGAGGGATGTATAGTGGAAAACTACATAGCCGAGGAGTCAGTTGAATTTTGCTCCGAGTATTTGTCTAACGTGGACCCAATAGGGTTGCCAACGAGCGGTCAAGTTACGTCGAAAGGACTATCCGTGGGCGTTCATTCACCAGTAAATCGAGATGAATGGGAAAAGGCTTGTCTGTACGTTTTGCACAATGCTAAGGAAGTGGAGCCTTTCATTGAAGTTCACATGGCGGAATTAAGAGTTGCGAATCCGAGGAAAACCAGATCTGAGAAGTGGATTCAAGATGAGCACAACCGGACATTTCGGGAGTGGCTAAGAAAACATTTGCATATGAAGCCTGGCCTTTCCCAAGACTTAATGAAGCTAGCAAGAGGACCGTCATCGATAGTCACACGATATACATCGTACTCTGTCAATGGCTACTCTTTCTACACTCGCGAAAGAGATGCGAAGCATACCGTCCAAAATAGTGGTGTCAGCCTCCGTGCCGAGTCTATGCATATTTCATCCGCAAAGGACAAGAACCCGGTATACGGTAGCATGAACTACTTTGGGTTCATTGATGATATTTGGGAACTAGATTATTGCGGCTTGCGGATAGCACTTTTTAAATGCAATTGGGCTGACAATAATTTTGTTAAGATTGATAGGGATGGCGTGACGGTTGTGGACTTTAGGCGTTTGGGCTACAAAAATGATCCTTTCATTATGGCGTCGCAAGCGGTCCAGGTCTTTTACACAACGGATCCCGATAATTTAGATTTATCTTTAGTTGTGCCAATGAAGCAAAAAATGCACGGTGACGACCAAGAAAATGTTGAAGATTGCACCGACATTCCATCTTTCACAAGCGGACTGCCACCAGTCGAGGAGATTGATGATTTGGACGATGATACCTCACACTTGCTTCGTTTAGATGTCGAGTGGACACGAGTTGAGAAGCCCAAAAAGAAAAACAAAAAAGCTTGATAGTTTATTTTTCGTTGTATATAATTCGTGTAGAAGTTGTTTTATACAAACTAATATGTTAATTGTGCACATGTACAATATATTAATTATTTATATATATGCTCACTATACATGTGTGAATTAATAGAATAACATGAGTTTTTGGTAGAGCAAAACTTTTTTTTTTCTTGTGGGTTGAAAAGCATTGGTAGAGCAAACGTTTGGAGAATATTTTGAAAGACTCACGTAATGAAATCTGGCAATTTTATTTTGATTATGTGTTTCAAAGATTCCTAAATTTTCAAAGGACCTTCACTGTTTTACGTATGTTAATCTCAGAAAGGGCATGTGAGAAACCACCCTTTTTTCTTTTCCCCTCTGCACTAAAGCTGTTCAATGTTTCTCAAGTCAACTAAATCATTTTTTCGAAAATTATTTTTTTAATTTTTTTATTTAAAATAATAAAAAAAAAATTTCGAAATTTTTTTTTTATTTTTTTTAAAAATATATATATATACCACGACGGTTTCCATGGAAACCGTCGTGGTATCTTGGAAACCACGACGGTTTCCATGGAAACCGTCGTGGTTTCGTGAAATAATAATAAAAAAAAATTTTTCCAAAATTTTTTTTTTATTTTTTTAAAAAAAAAATATAAATATACCACGACGGTTTCCATGGAAACCGTCGTGGTTTCCGAGATACCACGACAGTTTCCATGGAAACCGTCGTGGTACCTATATTTTTTTTTAAAAAAAATAAAAAAATACCACGACGGTTTCCATGGAAACCGTCGTGGTATCTCGGGAATTTAAATTTCCCCCGAAAAACGTGCGCGCGCATTTTTTTCTGTCAATTTCTAATTGTTTGTCCTCTTCCATCTCTATTTCCCTTACTTTTTCGGCATTCTCCCTCTTATTTTACATTGGTTGTCTTCCCAATCTCCATTAATTCTCTCTATCTAACTTTTGGCAATCTACCATTTTTCTCTTAGTTTCCTCTCTCTCTCTCTCCTCGCCCACGCCGTCCACCAAGCCAATTTTTCTCCCTCTCTCTCCTTCGGTAGCCCACGACCCACGGCCTTCCTCTATCTCTCCTCGCCGTCGCCCACGGCCTCCCTCTCTCTCTCCTCGCCGTCGCCAACGTCGCCCACGGCCTCCCTCTCTCTTTCCTCGCCGTTGCCCACGGTGCGACACCCTCCCCTGGTGCGACAGCGTCGTTATTGCCGTAAGAAATATATATATAACTATATATTTCTTTCCTTTTTTCCTGCTGATTTCCTTGTCATTTGCGAATTTCTTTTTCAATTTTGTCTCCTAAGAAGTCAATCGAACTGTCGAATTGGCTTAAAGAATGAGTAATTAGTCCGAAGTTGAAGCGATTTCGTTTCTTGTTTCCGCAAATTTGTTTGATCAGAAACTCGAAGGTTTTTTTGTTCCCTATAGTTTTAGTTTAGGTTTAATTTGTGATATTTTTCCGCTAAAATTGCAAAAGGAAAATATAAATTTAGGTGTCAATTAATGACATTTTCATATTTGTTTTCGTTTTTTTCTTTTTTGAGGTGTAAGATTTAGGTGTCAATGTTTAATATTATTATAATGAATTCTTGATCCTGAATGGTTGATGTTTCCTAGATATTGTCGTGTCAATATGTCCCCATGTCTTCTTTGATGATTGTTATCTTTGCCTATCTATATTCTCTTGTGACAATTACTGTCCATGTATTCTTGTTTTCACCCTCGATGATTGTTACTCCTGTGCCCCTATAACCTCCCTCATGATTATCGTCTATGCGCCCATGCGTCTCGTTTTGATGATTTGTCGTTCCTAAAATATGTTTCTAGTGAAAAAAATAAAATAAAATGCATATTTGCACTTATTTTTGAGATATTGAATCTTGGCATTTGAGATGGAATCTTGGAGTTTCACTTTATACATGGCTAGAATCTCAAATTCTTTGTCAAAAGTTGCAGTATCACTGGAAAATATTCCTGGCTGGAACAGTATTGATGAAAACTTTACTAGAAAACGCGAAGAACATTTCGGAAAGAGTACTAAACGAGACCATCGTTTTCCGTTTTCTTATCGGTTGTATGTTGTGGTGTCGTTCCCTTTTGCTTTTCAAGTGTGTTGTCGTTTTATTGGTATTTCCTCTGTTATTGTCGTTTCCTTATCTCATTGTCGTTTGTTGGAATTGTTGTCGTTTGTGCCTTGATTGCCATTTTGTTTTTCTGGTTTTTTTTGTCCTTTCCTCGATTACTGTGGCTTTTTCAGTTTCTTTGCTCATTTTTATTTTTGTCGTTTTATTGGTATTTACAGAGCCAAATAAATTGCATTAGGTTGATTTAAAATGTCGCAAGATCACGAGGAGGGATGCTCAACGCAAACTCATGTTGGAAAACCTCGCCGAACCAACTCACCTAGATTCAATCCCGAGGAAGATGGTCGACGAAAAGCGACTCTAATGACAAGAGTCCACCAAGTGAGGACAAAGGGGGAACGAATTGAAGTTTCGTTTGACGGTAAAGGCCAACCTATAGGGAAGGCAGGTGATGAATTACAGAGTTGGATTGGAGTGCTTGCTCGAGAGCACATACCCATTTGGATATCCAACTTTAGAAGTGCCGATTTAGCTCCAAGGAAAGAACTAGTGTGGATGGAAGTTGTAACTTCATTCACTGTTGACGAATCCAACAAAAGAGGAATTTTGAAGTCTTGTGGGGAGTCAGCTAAATGCTTTCGATACGATCTCTTCCAAGCTTTTGTCAGAGATCATCTTGATGACGAAAATGTGTGGCAACGACCGCCAAAAGTTGTTCACAATTACCCCACCATCACCCAGGAGGATTGGGAAAAATTCATTGCGTACCGACGTACCCCGGAATTCAAACGACTGTCCGAGCTTGGAAGTGAGATAAGAAAGAAGAGCAAATACGGATCAACAGGGGGCCGAGACGGCTATAGGAAACGTGACCAAGCTCATGTAGGCTATTTACTTGGACAAATTGTGATAAGGGTATGTTGTACTTCCAATTTATTCGCTTATGTTTACTAACGCTAATTATTGGGATGCAGTTCGAAAAGTTTGGAGAATATGCAAAACGGTATGACAGCTGGCTGGACATGCGCGTCAAACCCGATGGAGGATTTAAGAAGGAAGAATTTAAAAATATTGCCGAGCATATAGTAAGTTTTCGAATCCATTTATAATATAATCATTCCGTAAACTCTTTTATGTTTGCAAGTTCATAACATTTTCTCTAATTGTTACAGGACGAGTTTACTCAACAAGAGACACAAGGAAGTTTTGAATCTGTGGGGACAGAGGACATATTGACCAAGGCATTAGGCAATGCCGAGCATTCGGGACGGATTCGGGGTCAATCTAAGTTTGTCAAGCAGTCGCAATACTTCAACCTTGTGCATCCGTCAAGGCAAAAAGATGAAGTCTCGGGTATGAAACTAAAGATTGCCGCATTGGAAAGAACCGTACAGGAACTTTGTGCGAAGCACGGCATAAACCGAGAGACTATGGCCGAGGAGATGACCGCACCTACCGTAGAGCAACACAACAGCTTCAAAGCTAGTTGCACTTTGAATGAAAAAGAAGCTGGGCCGTCGGATCCGAATCCCATGCCGAACGCAAGTAAGGAATGCCAGCTGTTTATTCCTGATTTAGTTAACGGAGGAGTCGTTCTTGTTGCAATCGGCAGGGCATACGTGGACTGTGTTCCAACCGACACAGTCCATGGGATTCCTTTAGGTGAGGAGAATGTACGAGTGACTATTACGGTCCCAAAAATAAATCGTGCACTCCTACCAATTCCGACAAACGAAGCCACATCTGTAGAAGAAGTTGTCGGTGGGTTTGTTGCTTGGCCGAAAAGTTTAGTCGTCGTGCAAACTAGTTTGAGCCAGGCAAGTAAAGGTCCCAGTCGTGCTCCTGAAAGACAGGCTGAGGGAAGCAAACGTACGAAAAAGAGAGCAGGGAGGAAGAAAATACAGTCACAACCGGAGGTAGAACAACAACCGGCGCAAGAAGAAATGCCGTCGTTTGACCTTAATGATGTTTCCTTCGAATTGAGACCTTTGGCATTTTACGCACAAAGTAAAATGCGGGACGGTACACAAATAGTTTGCCCACAACAACACTTCGTCATGGGCGATGAGATGCCCATATATATTGGGTTTGAAGATGTATATCATTTCATTTCATTTAAAGAAATTAGTGCAAACAGCATAATGGTTTACATCAGGTAATACATTTATCCTTAAATAATGTAATTATTTATCTTCGTAATCTTATATATGTTGTTTTTCCGTAACAAGTGTGCCTACTTATTTTGCAGATACTTAGTCGAGTGTTGTGCAAGAACCGGTATGGATCAACAGTTCGAGTTTATTTCACCAGTCCTTGTCTCACCAGTTCAGCAGAATGTAGATCGGGCCACCTACGTTCGAGAGAGGGCCGAATGTATTCTACGGATCATAAGAAACGCACCAAAGGGAAAGCGGTTTCTTATGCCATATAATAGCGGCCAACATTGGATATTGGCAGTGATTGATCCGTGGGATGACTCGGTCATGTACTTTAATCCTCTAGGAAACGCACCGGGTGATGATTTTAAAGACCTAATTACGACGTAAGTATTCTTTTATGTGTTTATATCTATGATTAGACATAAAATAATTGTTATTGTAATTGCTTTGAAATTTGTCAAATTGATAGGGCACTTAATGATTGGAAACTGTTGGTGGGAAGCGGAATGAGACAGCGACGCAACTGGCAAACGTTGATTGATACCGTTCGATGTCCAATACAGGAAGGTTATGTAGAATGCGGTTATTTTGTGTTAGCTTACATGCGAGAAATAATCTATACTGTTGATGGACTAGCCGTGCTTCAAACCAAGGATTTTTATACTGATGCTGACATGAGTTTGGTTAGGACCGAGTGGGCTAATTTTGTAATGCGGTTTATACAATATTGACTAGAAACAATATAGAGAATTTTCACAAGCTATCGTTATATTAGTTGTTGTTGTATAATTTTATCAAAGTAATTACATAATGCTCTTGGAAATTCGATTGCATGTGTAACGTATTAACATACGGGATTTACTACCCGTGAGTAATGAAACGAATTAGCCAAAAAAATTTTAAAAAAAAAAAAATTCGCACCGACGACGGTCTCAGTGAGAGACCGTCGGGCCTGTCGTGGTAACCCTCGGGATACCACGACGGTCCCAGCTGGAACCGTCGTGGTAACCCTCGGGTTACCACGACGGTCCCACCTCGGGACCGTCGTGGTATCCTAGGTTTGAATGTGGGACCGTCGTGGTATCCAGGGATACCACGACGGTTTTTAGATGGGCCCGTCGTGGTATGGTCTTAAAATCAGGCAGAATGTGAAATTTTTTCACATTACACGACGGTTAAAAAACCGTCGTGGAATCTCGAAAGATTCCACGACTCTGGATTCCACGACGGTAACCGTCGTGGAATCGATACCACGACGGTTATTAACCGTCGTGGTATCCCCTTTTTCTAGTAGTGATCATACATCAAACCGTTAAAAAAATTACTTTAATAATTAAAACAACAATTTTTATCAATAAATTAAAAACAAGGGAGAAATTTATTTCTTTTAAATGTGCTCTATAACATATTTTTTATCCTCGTAACTATAAAATTTAACAAATTGAATATGCACGTGTATTCTCTGAACTAAAATATATAATTAGGACAAAGTTTGATAGGTGAGTGGGAGTGGGGAACATGTCCCACTTTCAAATTTTCAAATTTTTAGTTCTATCTGAAAAATTTACTTGTTGTCCAAACGTGCCGCATTGAAATATTTGTTTAATTAACAAATTATAACCCCCTTAATTTCTTAAACATATCCCAGTAATATTTAGATTATTTAATTCGAATTCAATTTCGCTAGGCTCATGACATCGCAGACAGTTGAGCAGTTGTTACCACTACTATAAAAAGTACATTACACGACGGAACCTTGAAACCGTCGTGTAAAGTCGTACTTTACACGACGGTTCCTAGGAACCGTCATGTAATCTCCCACGCGAGGGACTTTACACGACGGTTCCAAGGAACCGTCATGTAAAGTCGGACTTTACACTACGGTTCCAAGGAACCGTCGTGTAAAGTCCGACTTTACACTACGGTTCCAAAGAACCGTCGTGTAAAGTGCCTCGCGGAGCAACTTTACACTACGGTTCCAAAGAACCGTCGTGTAAAGTCCGACTTTACACTACGGTTCCAAAGAACCGTCGTGTAAAGTTCGACTTTACACTACGGCTCCAAAGAACCGTCGTGTAAAGTGCCTCGCGGAGGAACTTTACACTACGGTTTCAAAGAACCGTCGTGTAAAGTCCGACTTTACACTACGGTTCCAAAGAACCGTCGTGTAAAGTGCCTCGCGGAGCAACTTTACACTACGGTTCCAAAAAACCGTCGTGTAAAGTCCGACTTTACACTACGGTTCCAAAGAAACGTCGTGTAAAGTGCCTCGCGGAGGAACTTTACACTACGGTTTCAAAGAACCGTCGTGTAAAGTCCGACTTTACACTACGATTCCAAAGAACCGTCGTGTAAAGTGCCTCGCGGAGCAACTTTACACTACGGTTCCAAAGAACCGTCGTGTAAAGTCTGACTTTACACTACGGTTCCAAAGAACCGTCGTGTAAAGTGCCTCGCGGAGCAACTTTACACTACGGTTCCAAAGAACCGTCGTGTAAAGTCCGACTTTACATTACGGTTCCAAAGAACCGTCGTGTAAAGTGCCTCACGGAGGAACTTTACACTACGGTTTCAAAGAACCGTCGTGTAAGAACTTTATATTATTTTTTATTTGTGCCAACATAATAACAATTTAAAAAAAAATAGAAGAAAAAAGTTCGAATACCCATGAACTTAATTTTTGTTTTTTATTTTTTGCCAATAAATGTAGGTGAACGAATACAATGGAAAATTCCAAAAAGGGACGAGCACGAAGGAGAAACCCGATGGATCCCACTGTTGAGGGCAAGCGAAGGGCAACAATAATGAAACGCGTCCATATGGCAAGGAAAAGAGGTGAACGAATTCAAGTCACGTTTGACGAGAAAGGACAACCGGAAGGGAAGCACGGTGACGAATTGATGAGCTGGATTGGCGTGCTCGCTCGAGAGCACGTTCCAATATGGATTCAAGATTGGAGATCTCGTGATTTAGACGCATTGAAAGAAATTATTTGGAAAGAAACTGTTACTTCTTTCACCGTGGAAGAAAGCTTCCGCACCGCTTGTTTAAAATCATGTGGTGAGGCTGCAAGGAATTTTCGGTATGATCTGTACAAGACATTTGTCGAGGAATTTAGAAATGAAGAAAGTGTGTGGACACGGCCGCAAAAAGTGATTGACAACTACCCCAATATTGAAGAAGAGGATTGGATGAAATTTGTTCAGTATAGAACGTCCTCGCAATTCCAACAACTATCTGATCGTGGAAGCGAAATAAGGACAAACAACGAATACGCATCAAGAGGAGGCCGAGACGGATATAGGAAGCTCGACCAGGAAATGGTATGTCAATAAATTTTGTTTGTACTAAATCGTATCCTATTTATACTAACGATGTTAATTACAGTTTAAGAAGACTGGGAAATGGGAAAAAAGAGATGGTTTGTGGCTAGAGCAACAGACAGCCGCAGATAGAGAGTTGAAAGATCCAGCATGTAAAAAGTTAGCGAGATGATAGTAAGTTTACTAACTAACACTATTTTCTTTATGGCTACTATACGCACTTACAACACTTTTGCTTAAATGATTTTTGTTAATAATCTTGTAGATGGAGTACAACACACAGGCGAGCCAAGGCACTTTCGAGTCAGTTGGCAATAATGATGTATTGTCGCAGGCATTATCTAGACCCGAACACAAAGGCCGTGTCCGTGGCCAATCAAAGTTCGTAAAGCTGTCTTAGTACTTTAACATAAGTCGAAGTTCGAAGAAAGACAATGAGGCCTTTCAATCAATGCAACGGGAAATAGAAGAATTAAAGGCGTTAGTGCGTGGTCTATGTGCGAACAAAGATGTGGAGCCGTCGGTTGATCCCAAGAATGTGCCAACCATAGACCAACACAACAGCTTTAAGGCTAGTTGCTCTGCCCAAGAAAAACAACATGGAGTTGCTGAGCCGCCAACCATGCCTGTCAAAAGTCAGGAGTGTAAGCTCTATACCTTCGATGAAGTTCAGGGTGGACAGTTGCTTGTTGCGTTTGGAAGAGTATGGCTCGAGAGCCTCCCCACCGATACGGTGCATGGGATTCCACTGGGGGAAGGGAACGTGCGAGTGTCAATCAACGTTCCAAAATTAAAAAAAACACCATTACCTATACCGACGTACGACGCAGCCACTGTGGAGGATGCTATTAATGGGTTTGTTGCTTGGCCTAAAATTTTAGTTGAGCTCGACATGAGTATGAACAAGGCGAGTCGAGGGCCTAGTCACGTTCCCGACCCAGCAGCTGGCAACAAAAAACGGCAAAAAATGGCTGGAAAGAAAGCGATCGACTCTCGAACTGAGGTACAACAAGGTGCGCAAGAACAAAAACTCGTGTTCGACTTTAATAACATGAACAAGGCAATGAAGCATTTGGCTTATTATACACATAGTTCCATGCGTCAAGGTAATCAGATTGAGGTCCCAATACCAGCCACGATTATGGGTTTTGATATGCCTGTCTTTCTGAGCTTTGAAGATATTTTTGAGTTCTTTAATTTACAAGAAATCAGTGCGAATTGTATATTAGTCTACATGAGGTACGGCATTCTTTATCTTAAATTTTCTTTTTATCTGGAAAATCTTCTATATTTCATGTAGAGTAACATTTTTGATATGGTTATGCAGATATTTGGAGGAACTATGTAGAATTAACGGCCAAGCTGAGAAGTTTGTGTTTGTGTCTCCAAGCTTGATCTCACCGGTGAGAACAGATACTGAAGATGCTGGCATGAGAGAGCGAGCCGACAATCTTATCAGCTTTTTGCGTGACGCACCCAAAGAACGGCTTTATCTTTTGCCACATAACAGAGGGAGACATTGGGTTTTGGGTGTCATTGACCCATGGGAGGACCTCGTCCTTTATTTTGATCCTCTTCGGGAGAAGAAACGCGACGATTTTACTGAGCTAATGAACATGTAAGTCAATTTGAACATGATATTTTTTTTAATCTTAATTATATGCATCTTAATTAGTTTGAATTTTACCAATTTGCTAGGGCCCTAACGGATTGGAAGATTACGACCGGAGAAGGGATTAGAAGGAGACGAGACTGTAAAACCAAAATCTCGAACCGTCCTTGTCCTCTCCAAGAGGGAAGTGTTGAATGTGGTTATTTTGTTTTAGGTTTTATGAGGGATATAGTGATGAATGGAATTGACGCACTTAAACAATTTTATACTTCTGAGGATTTGGATCTGATTAGGGGAGAATGGGCTAGCCATGTAATTGATTTCATTAATTATGATGTATAAACTTGTAATGTAATAGTTGGAGTGTATTTTTAGTTTGATTAATGAAGATAATACTTGGATCGTGTATTGGATAACATACAGATTAGGCCATCCGTGTGAAATTTTTTTTTTTTTTTGACGATTACACGAGACGCTCGTCGTGTAATATCCCCAAATCTGGGGAGATTACACGACGGGCCCATGGGCCCGTCCTGTAAACCACTACTTACACGACGGGCCCATGGGGGCCCGTCGTGTAATCTCCCAAATCTGGGGAGATTACACGACGGGCCCCCATGGGCCCGTCGTGTAAACCACGACTTACACGACGGGCCCACACGACGGGTCACATGGGCCCGTCGTGTAATCTCACCCCAGTTGGGAGATTAAACGACGGGCCCCATGGGCCCGTCGTGTAATCTATGGGCTTACGACAGATTACACGACGGTTCATTCCGAAACCGTCGTGTAATGTTCTTTATTTTGCTCCACCACATAACTGTTTACCGGGATTACACGACTGTTGGAAAACCGTCGTGTAAAACTAAGATACGACGACAGTAATGAAACCGTCGTGTTATCTTCCACGACGCTGGCTTACATGACGGTTAAGGTACCGTCGTGCAAACTTTACACGACGGTTAAAGCCCGTCGTGTAATCCTACTTTTCTAGTAGTGTACACAATTCATTTAGGTCACTACTTATCGACAAGGAATTTCGCTACGTTAAGATAGTTAGAGTTACTGTTTATATAACCACTATTTTTAGATTAATAATCTTATCTATAATTATTTGCTTTCTTATTTATTATCCACTTTCTTTCGCTATTTTTATTTAATTTTTCTTAAGTTTCTATCATGGAAACACATACATAATAGGTAGGTTATTGTAATGTCATTAATATTGTAATATGCTAAATAGTTTTTTAAAATTTAATTTGTAATGAGTATGAAAAATGTTAAGAAAAAAGTCGTTAGTAATTAAAGAAAAAAAAAACAATGAATTGAAATTAAAAATTGATTTTAGGGATACGTGGATAAATAACTTTTTAAAGAAGTTTTTTTAATAAATAGCTGAAGTTTTTTAAAATTCGAAAAATGATCCTTTAAAAAAAAGTCAATCAGTCAATTATAAATAAGTTAATTATGGACAATCAGTGATTAATTAATAATATATGTATTTTTTACTGATTGACTGTACTCAATCATTGACTAATGACCTTTTTTTAAACTAAATAAAAATAAGTCTTCACATTTAAGACCCCTAAAATGAATCACCCAATGCTTGAACTTCCGTCTACAAACCCATCACGATAATTCATTATCACTAGACTACCTCGGTATTTTTTTGTTATTCGTAATGTTGCAACACAGAGATGTACGATTGTGGATCCAAAACCAAAATATTTTGGTTTTTAACCCCAAAAAAAAAAAACCTTCTTCACGTTACGGCTCTGCATTTCAAGCAAATACAAGTTATAAATTTATCCCAATCTACAATGCTGAAAGGGAAATACACTTTAGTTTAACTCTCAGTTTCATTCGTTAGTTGGAGATGAGATTTTTAAATTGGAGTTAGTTGATTTTTTAAAAATTAGTTGTAATTTTTATTAATTTTTTAGAAAAAAAAAAACAAAAAATAAAAATTGAGATGATAATTTTGAATTTTGATTGAAACACAAAATAAAAGGTAAATTTCAGGGAAATATTTTTTTTTTTTTAATGAGGAGCACATTGCTCATTGCAACCTATGGTTTAACTGGGAGAATAATTACCGTTAACTCTCATAAGGGAAAACGTTAACTCTCATAATTACCGTTAAAAGGAATATTACCGTTAACTCTGCCAGCTCTCTCACTCTAAACTCTCGCCGCTATCGATCCGAATTCTTGCTGCCCAAGCATAATACTAATTGCGGCAAATTGACGCGAAATTTGCTCGAATAAATTTGGGTTTCTTCACGTTTTGCGCCATAATCAACATCCAATTTTACCGTTTTGCCGAATACTCTCTCTCAGAAACTCTCTCAGCTCTGTCTTAGCGAACCGCTTTCGATCAAACTCTCTCAGCTCTCTCCGCGAACCTTTCGATCCGAATCATTTCATCAAAATTTCAAACTTTCAACTCTATTCTGTTGTTTCTACTTAACTTTTCTTTATTTTGATTCGTTTTTTTTTTCTTTTTCTCTCCTAGGTTTTTCTCTCTGAGTGTGGTTATGGATTTGGGATCGGCGAGTTCCTCGGGCAAGTACACATCTCTGCAGCCTCTTCAAGTTCGAGATTGGTTTATCCCGAGAAAGAAATCTTCGGAAAATGTTAGCCAATTTCTCTTTTTTATTTTTTATTTTTTATTTTTTGCCGTTTTCTCTGTTTTTTTTTCCGTTCAAATAGTGTGTTCAAATTGTGCGTTGTACTAATTTTTTTTTTTTTTTTAATAATTCAAATTTCTTCTTTAGTTGGACAGATTCATACCAAATCGCGCGGCTTTGGATTTTGACTACGCGCATTACATGCTAACAGGAGGGAAGAGAGGCAAAGAAAACTCTAGGACGAGTACTCCATCAAGTGAGGCCTACCAAAAGAGACTCGCCGAGGTCTTCAACATGAACCGGACTCGAATCTTTTCATTCAAGGATAAGCCCCCCGTTCCTGTTGAACCAATTCCCCGTTGCATGTTTTCGCCACCTAGAGATCTGTCCAAACGAGTCAGGCCCCAACGATTCATTCCTCGGGTATAATTTACTGGACAAATAAGTGGTATTTTTTGTGTTTTGTTTAGGTATAGTAAGTGTTTGTTAATTTGTCTGAATTGATTTTGCAGAGCGCCGAGAGGACATTGGATGCTCCGGATATTATAGACGATTTTTACTTGAATTTGCTTGATTGGGGTAGTAGTAATGTCCTTGCAATAGCTCTAGGAAACACAGTTTACCTCTGGAATGGTTCGGATGGCGAGACCACGGAGCTTGTCACGGTTAATGAAGAAGATGGCCCTATAACTAGCGTGAGCTGGGCGGTTGATGGGCAGCAAATTGCGGTAGGATTGAACAGCTCACATGTCCAGATTTGGGATTGCATCTCCGGTAGACAGGTTTGTTAACTGGTTTCTGATATTGTAAAGCTTTTCATTGTCGTTTGTTCTCGTAGGGAATAAAGTTGCTGATCTAAATTTTTTGTTGGTTTTGCAGCATAGAACATTGAGAGGCGGTCACCGGGCAAGAGTAGGTGCATTGGTTTGGAACAATCACGTTCTCACAACTGGAGGAGGGGATGGCAGAATCATCAATAATGATGTGAGGGTAAGATCACACATTGTGAAGAGTTACAATGGTCACCGATTGGACGTCTGTGGACTGAAATGGTCGGCTTCCGGTCAACAATTAGCCAGTGGAGGGAATGACAATCTTGTCTTTGTATGGGACAGGTCTGCAGCCTCCTCGAATTCACCAACACAGTGGCTTCACAGGCTCGAGGACCACAATGCTGCGGTGAGGGCCTTGGCTTGGTGTCCATTTCAGGGGAATTTGCTGGCTTCTGGTGGAGGTGGGGCTGACCAGTGCATAAAGTTCTGGAACACCAGTACCGGGATGTGCTTGAACTCAGTTAACACTGGTTCGCAAGTCTGCGCCTTGCAATGGAACAAGAATGAGCGGGAGTTGCTGAGTTCGCATGGTTTCAATCAAAATCAGCTTATCCTTTGGAAGTACCCTTACATGAAGAAGATGGCTGAACTTAGTGGACATACATCCAGAGTCCTCTTCATGGCTCAGGTACAAACTTATTCTAGTCATTTGAAATGGAAATCTCGTAACTTCGTTTTCATCATTTTGTTTCACGGTTTTGATGTTTTCAGGCAATTCATATAAACTGAACACATTTTTCTAATGTAAAAAACATTGTCTTGGCCTTGTTGATCTTCTAATAGTTTTGCATACTCTTTTTCTTTCTAGAGCCCTGATGGAAGAACCGTTGCGTCTGCTGCTGGGGACGAAACATTGCAGTTGTGGAATGTGTTTGGGACACCAGAAGCAGCTGCTAAACGACCAGAGAAAGGAAGTCCGGAGCCATTTTCTAACTTGAACCGCATCCGCTGAGATAAAAGTTAAGACAATTCCAAGCTTAAGTTTATTAGTCACTAACCTTACTTTAGCTCTTATTTTGCACCTAGCAATCTCAAATTTTTGTCCTTGGTGATTTCTCAATCACTACAATACCTGTGTATCAGTTTTGTGTAGAGTAATATATAATTCTTTTTTTATTATTATTATTCATAAAAAGATTCTCTCTCTCTCTCTCTAACCACAAACCCCCCCCCCCCCCCCCCCCCCCCCCCGGCCCCTCTTTTGAGTAATAATATAAAATGTTACAGAGCAATTTAGCAGTTTCAATTTAAGGTTTGTAGAGAAAGCAAACATGCTCGACCAACTTCACAAAATAGTGTGTTTTGCGTCACCCACACCAAAACCTGAAAACGCTTTAACCTCCATCAAAATTTTTGTGGCTCTACAGCTTAAAACCTTGTTTGTTAGGCTTGCCTTGAATTGGAATGCTTAGTTATGTCTTGACATGGACAAGTGTAATGTTGCTTTTAAAACCCCGTAATCAATTGCAAGAAAAAAGCGAAGTTATAACTTTACCCTGCAGCTTTCGTATATCTATTAGCTTTACACAGAAGTGAGGATGAGAGGCAAAGATTTTGCACTTCAACCTTGCTTAAAAGTACAGTTATCAAAGTATAATTTCATTTAATCAATAATTACAGCTATCGTTATCTCTGATTACTAGCTGTAGCATCTTTTTGTTTGTTTTTTTTTCCTCGTTTCTCATCCCATATCGATCTCTCTCTCTCTCTCACTCTCTGAGATCGGATGAAAGATTGGATTTTTTTTCTCTCACATCCTCAACGCCATTTCCTTGCTCAGTCGTAGGATATGATCTTCTCTCAGGTTTGTTTTAATTTTCTTGTTTCTTCTTTTCTCATCGAAGCCTTTTCTGAGTTAAAAGCGTCTAAATTTGTGATGCTTGATGGTTTAATCAGTTCGGTGTATAATTATTTGTTGATACAAATCTTTGGCAGAAACACCAGTAAAAAAAAAATAAATAAAAAGAAAAAAAAAATTGCAATATTATATTTCTCTTCCCAAGTTTTCAGTTACTTGAGATTGACAAGCATCCTAGGACAACGCGTACATGTAGTTGATGAAATGCCCAGTAGATCACTCTACTCAGATTTCTCTTTATGAAGTTTTGCCAAGGTTGTAGACTTTCGCAAGAACATAGATTAATTCTGTTTTCAAACTGGGATTGGAGCCTTTTTGTTTTTTTTGGAAGATACAGGGATTAGAATAGGGATCAGAACATAGTTCTATTATTTTAGTATCCAGTTTCTATTGCATGGATGAAGTTTATCAAGAACTATTGTTTTCAAACAATTACACACACACACATATATATTTTTATGTTTTCAAAATGTCAAGATTCCTAAAGGTCTGTGATTATTATAATTAATCCATGCCGTAGGATTTTTTTTTTTTTTTTTTTTTTGCTAAACACTTCGCTATATTTGTATCTCTAAGTTGCTGTGATACCATTGTTTCTTGCTATGGCTTTGCTCCACACTATAGACTTAGGATAAGATGTTTGTGGTTTCGAATAGCTATACTCAGGATCATCTCTGATTACCGTCTATTCTTGCTGATCACGGTTGCTTGATCACGTTTGCTTGTTGTACTCGGATTTTCTTCGGTTTTTAGGAGCATTCGGTTAGATCTTGGAACTCACTATCATTGATCAAGTTGCTATATCAAGTTGTTGAAGGTGAGGCCTCTGGTTAGACTATAATTAGTTGTTGAAGTTCAAATTCATAAGTGATATTTTTACTTAATTTCTATGGTTAATTTCCTTGTTTTTTTTTTTTTTTTTTGAATTTTTTTCTTTTTTTCTTTTGGGTGCAAATGGAGAGATTTAAGAGACTGTGTAACAAAAATGTTATGCTTTCACATTCAAGGTTAATGAAATTTTATGGCTATTGTCATAAAATTATCCTGTGAGATTTCCATTTCCGTTTTGTGTGTGTGTGTGTGTGTGTGTGTGTGTGATATTCTAGCTTATCAATAATGTATCATCTTAAATTTTGTTTTTGAGCAAGAACATTCTGAAGAGTTTATATCAACTCAGTTCCCATGATTAGTTTTCAGGTGTTAAATTTTGGGATGCTTCAAAGATGCTTGAGAACAAGATTGCTATAAGAGCCCCTGCCGGTAACTTTTGCCTACCGTGAATGAATAAATATGACAGTTAATAACTTTATTAACCTTATTACCAAGTAAGTTTATTACTATCACTTGTTTTCGCTGTATTATTTTATTTTGTTGTTATTCAAATTTATTTTTTGTTTATTTATTTTCCTTAATTTATATATTTTAAGAATTTTTTCTCTTTTTGTTTTTGACTATATTTTGCTTATATCTATTATCTATTAGTATTACTTCTATTATCTATCTATCTTTTTTTTTTTTTTGACAAAAGCTTTTGTACTTCACCCATGTTTTTTACTTTTTCCACTTAGGTGAAGACAATGGTTTGAATCAATCAATGTGTCTTCTTTCCTTTTTGACAGCTGACCAATTTTATTTTATTTTATTTATTTATTTATTTTTTTTTAACTTCAACTTATATTTTGCTTTTACTTCAAACTACTTGATTTTATATATATACTGAAAAAACCTACTTGGTTGTTTGATTTCAACTTTAAAAATTTTAACTACTTGATGGACAACAAGTCGTTGTTAACGTTAGACGTCGTTCGAAAAATAATTTGTGTATGTAATGTCATCATCGTATATGTCTTGTTTTTGCTATATATTTGAGATGTCTAAGCTGATCACGAAATTTGTGGCGTTTTCCATTAGCAAAATCTTATTCAAAATGAAATAGAGAATTAGCATTAGTTACAAATAAAATTTTCCCCTTAAGATTTTCTAGCTCTATGACTTATCTAAATTATAAATAAATATTGGTTGAACACATAGCCTAACAGTAATTCCTTTCTACACTCTCCATCATAAGGTGAGTTTTAAACCCCCATCCACAAATTCAAAAATTATTTAAAAAAAAATTCTAAACAAACAACAGCTGATAGATAGAAATTAAAAATATATCTCATTTACCCATTTACTACACACAAACATATCTTAAATATCACTTGTATAAACTAGGCACAAAATACTCTTAGAACCGTTAAAGTTTTTAAAATACCAAAACTATCCTTACCAATCAACATTAAATACAATTTAATATTTTAATTAATGTATATTGTGAAGAGTATTCTTGTCATTTCAAAAAATATATATAATACTTTTAGAGGATATTTTGTAATTGATTCTACAACACAATGACTCATCGTAGTTGTATTATAAGGACAAAAGTGGTATTCCGAGGGAGCAGAGAGTATCTTAAGTAAATCTATTTTCCCATAGTTACAAAACTTATTTCAAGACTTATTTTTCTTTTCAACAAATATATCACATCCTTACATTTTGATTTGAGATGAAACAAAGATGATTAGAGGAATCTGAAGATGAAAAATAAAACGTTCTTGTTTTTCACATTTCAATCCTAAATTCTCTCTTCTTCTTCTTCTCCACATTTTTTTAATACTAAAAAATATTAATCCACAAAAAACACTAAAACATAAATTTACAACAATATTCCGTTCCATTTCCGAATTTAAATAAATGCATAAATGGAATTCACTACAACTTCAATTCCAATACTTGGAACTTAAATAAAGAACTCAATAAGCCTCCAAACTTTATACAAAACTTCATTTAAAACATTTATATAACTATATATATATATATACGTATATATATTGGTTGTCGCTCATTGCAAAGTGGTGTAATGCTTCCTTATAACTATTCATTATTTTGGCCCTAAGCAATCATACATTTCATGTGGCACAGCGCTTATGATAAAATTATTGTGTCATCACACACACATATATATATATACCCAATCATATACAAAACAAAATGATATATAATCAAACTCTAACACAATCTTTGAGTCAATTCTTTAGGCATCTTTCAAGGTCCTCCTCGACTGCTTCGGCCAAAAATGGTAAGAACTTGTCGTTTGTAGCACTAGTACTTGATGGCATTTGTGGAACACGACGAGCAGTAGCAAGTTCCATGAAACAAGTGTGATCTATTTTGTACCACCTTGGACGTGGTGGCAATTCAAATCTTCTTGCCTCAATATTGGAATTATTAGGTGAAAATAACACAAATATTATTGTACATAATCATAAGCATGATGAGAACCCTAGACAATTTCGTTCTAAAACTCCTCCCCATATTGTAATTTTATCAATATTTTGGATTTTTACATATTTACATATTTATACCAAGTGTTATTTAAAAACTACTATAATCACCGGTTTTTATAATAGGCATCTTGCTACAATAAGTTTGTTAAATAATCTTTTCACGCTCTTTTATTTGTTTTATTCATCTTTTTTTTTTTTTTTTTTGTTAAGGAAAATATGTACTTTAATCCTTCCAAAAAGACAGGTTAGGATTTTCTGACGAATGAGACAACCTCTTTTAATTACCTAAATTTCTTGTAAAAAAAATAACGAATGCCTAACGTTAACTCTTAACCATTTGGTTGGTTACCTTTGTTTCATTTTTAAGGCAAAAATTGTGCGAATTGTTTAAGTAATTTTCAATTTCGTCAAGTAAAAGTCCTATAGTGCACGAGAGGAGGTACAAGTACGGATTTGTAAAAGAAAAAAAAACTGAGATACAATGGTATTTACTAT
This sequence comes from Ficus erecta, assembly GCA_008635985.1. Classification (NCBI taxonomy): domain Eukaryota; kingdom Viridiplantae; phylum Streptophyta; class Magnoliopsida; order Rosales; family Moraceae; genus Ficus; species Ficus erecta. Next base: position 28,135 of record BKCH01000234.1, on the reverse strand, counting down.
CAAAATTAATTAACTGAGATGCCCTATTGCTCGACTTTATTATCCTGGTTAAATTTGGGATTATTTAATACAGAGTTCGAAATTGGCATTTGTATTCACCGGGTTTGCCCTAGTGGTTGGCGATTTTTTTCAGTGGGAGGACAAATAAAAATCTTCAAATTTGAAACACCTCAACCTAGCTCTATCAAAATAGGACTTTGGGAGTTTGGGTCCTCATTAACATTTTCGATTTGTTTGTGGCAATTTTTTTTTTTTTTTTTCACTAGATAGTGTTGAAAGAAGTTTCATACCGTTGCCATTCTTGAGGATCTTACGACACCCATTCGTGGGGGAAAAAAAAATGCTAAAGAAGTTGTTTGATAGAAGCCATTTACTCTGTCAAAAGAACCGAGCCTTTTTGAATGCTTTCTTAAAAAATAAAATAAATAAATAAATAAAATGTCGTGCCTTTACAGCTATAGATTATACTAGGATAATGTCGTATATTTATCACGAGTAAAGTTTCTGGTAAACAAAAATTTTAAAATTTCGTTGTGAGATGATTTCACTAGTTTATAACATATTCACTAAGAGAGCATTTACTTAGCAGGAATTTTAATTTGCGAAAGCGAATTAAATTCCCCATTTCAAATTTTAGTGTTAACTTTCACAATAGGAAATTAAATTATGTGATCCCCACTTTAAAATAAGGATTTTATTTCTTGGTCTAGGGGGAACTTCAATCCCACATCTACCCTTGGATTCAAATTCTATTTTACTCGAAAAACGTAACTTTTTTTTATACCAAAATTATCCTCACGTTTTTATTATGCTTCAAAGTTCAGACTGTCCTTTCTCGGTAACCTAACCTAACTCACACTGTCATTGTTCATCTCCGAATTGCTCCCTGTCAAAGTATCACATCTGTGGAAAAAAAAAAAAAAATCATTGTATGTACGTTTTCTTCGTTTTTTTTTTTTTTAAACAAGTGTATTGGATCGTATGGAATTAACTCCACAAGACAGTTTACGACCCACCAATATTTTAGCTCAAAACCATGACTTATTAAGAGTGTTCTTTACAATGTCAGATGAAGCTAAGAAAAACCATGTTTTCCATCTTTTAGAGTATGGAGTGTTTTTAATAGGAAGTCTTTTATAACAACATAAGTTTTTTTTTTTTTTTTGGGTACTTTCAAGTTGGACTCAAATTTTATTGTTTATTTTGGGCAATTCGAATTTTTTGGATAATATATGTTGATTTTTGTTTTTGTTTTGTATGTAGTGTAGTTAATAGGTAGTCCTTTAAAAGAACATTAATTTCTAGTTTCTTTTTCTAGGCATATTTCAATTCTTTCATATATGCTTTAAGACGTTATTTTTAATTGTTTAAGTTATGACTAATGAAATTTATGGTAAATTAAAATATTAAAAACATAATCCCACGTAAGGATATTTTTGGAAGTACAAATTTTTTTTTACCCCATTGCTTAGTTTAGTAAACAACATAATAGGAATTTAATTCCTTGTGTAATTTAATTCATGATATGTTAGTAAACGCTTTAATAAAATTCAAGAATCTAGTTCTAAGGAAATTCCTCTTTACTGGGAATTTATTTCCTAATATCTGAATTACTTATTAATAAACGCGCCCTTAGTGTATAGCGACTAATGGCTTATTAAGGAATCAAGGGTGAGGGTATTAACGCCTCCCCGCTTAACTTCTTTTATTTATGTTCTTATAAGTAAAACTTCATTTTACACTTCTAAAACTTATAAAATTCAAGTTATTAACTTCACTCAACAAAATTTTTGACTTTGTCACTCAGGAATTAAACATTATGATGTTGAATTGTAGACATCAGTAGACAAGCAAACGGAAAAAAAGAGCAAAAAATGTTCTTTTTAATTTTAAAACTAGTTTGTGGAACGTGCCCAAGGCACATTTCCTGTAGGTTTTATTTTATTTATCTTTTTTTTTTTTTTTTTTTTTTGGAAAAGCGGGGGGCGCGGCGGGGGGGTGCGGCGGGGGGGGCGAGGGGCTCGTTTATTTAATTTATATATTTAATACTGTTACTGTGTTCAAATGTAAACATTTAAATTACGGTAAAGAAACCTAATATATAATTGTTTCATTTATTAAATTATAATATCGTAAGATATAAATTTCTGGAGAAAAGCAAAAATTTGAGGGGAAAAAAAAAAGGAGAGCTTTAGGATGTAGGGAGGGGCGGTGGTTGTTGAGGGAAGAGATAGTATATATATAGGTGTATGTATGGATAAAAAAAATATTAGGGACACTAATTCTAATTCTAATTCTAATTTTGAAATATCAACTTATATGATATATAAATTTTCATTCTTTTATTGATTAATATGTATATTATTATTATTTCAATTGATTCTATTTACTAATAAAAATATAACACGTGAACTACTCGTGTGGAAAAGAGGAGAAAAAGTGAAACCATGGGATTTTATTGTATTAAGTAATTTCTTAAAAGGGTCAAATCACATGTTAACTGATAAATTATTGATCGATAGATGAATTATTGACTTATCAAAAAGTCAATCAATGATCTTATTGATATTTTATTGAAGGTCAATCACTTTTTGGAAGGACTGTCGATTTTCCAAAATCATGAAACCTTAATTTTTTTTTTTTTTTTTTTAAAAGAATGCTTAAAAAAAATGGTCATTTTCGTATTACTCATTCCTCCACAAACGAATACAAAACATATTTTATTTTCATTAAGACAAAAAATTTAATAGTTCAGCAAACCAAATCAAAACTTTGGTCCATCAAACCGTAACATGCTGGTCATAAATCGATTCAACTTATAGACTACTATTATGAGTACAAAGTTCAAAAGAGTTCAGTGTTCAACTCCGTTCCGTCGTGCGTTCACATAAGCAACAGCAAGAGCAATTCCTCTTTTGCACTGTCAAAATTGGATTTTCCTACCAAAAGTCTGTCAGACTTTCGATACGTAAGGCAAAGATGCACGGGCCAAGATCATAGTCTAGCCAATCTCAGTTTCAGAATTCTAGTAAAGGCCCTTATTTTACATTAAATATGAAGGTTCCGATAACCGGGTTTAACGGAGAAACAATTCCAGGATCAAATATGGTAAAAGATAGCCTAACTTTTCATCTCATAGTAACTTGTCTGGCTTCGATGTCCTCAAGTCTAAGAGTCACAGCTCTCTTGTGCGCCTCAAGCCCCTCAACTTCAGCCATTGTTGCCACATGGGGACCAAGTTTTCGCAGACCCTCCTCTGTCAAAGATTGCACTGTCATGTACTTGAGGAAAGAGTCCAGAGAGACACCACCATACATCCGGGCATAACCATAGGTGGGAAGGACATGGTTTGTCCCGCTTGCATAGTCTCCCACGCTCTCTGGCGTCCACTGCCCCAAAAACACAGACCCTGTAGGGTAAATTGAGATTAGTTGGAAGATTAAATCTCCAATTCCTTCATTGTGATTCGAATATACAGATGAAACTCTTATGAGTTGTCATTCATGTAGAATTTATTGGCCAGTAAAAGTAAGCGATTTACAATCCAATGGGGGATGTTAATTACAAGCTTGGCATGTCATTTCTTTGAGCAAACTAGCTCACGACATTCATCAACAGTCGAGCAGCTAATTCAGGAATAATGTCAAGGTCTCTAATGTATATAAAGTGAAAAACGGACATCGAGAAAAAAGATTTTCCTTCCTCTCTATTTCATATGCACATTCAGCAATATGTGAACCCCAACTATATCCATGAAGCATTGTGACTTTAAGTTGCTAACACTACCCTAGACACATTTGAAATGTGAGTTCACAAGTCGCAAAAGCGTTGGTCAAAGATTAACAGCAACAAAAACTGACACTATTCACTTCCATTCCATCAGAGAAGTGCATGGATGTTTCTATATATATGATACTAGATCATCAATTTCTAGTTTACACGATGCCAAGCAAAACTTTTTGTTTCAAATAAACTAACTAGTGGATAGTGGTCCTGTTATCCAATTAGGATGATCTAAATTCAAGTACAAAATGAAGAAGAATAATAAACGAGGATGGAAAATAAAACCAAGGAAACCACAATATTGTTAGACCTACAAATACAAATTTAGGGATCAACTAAATTTCTTAACGACAATCATACCAGTCAACCAATACTCAAATGTTATACCGCAAAATTCACACCACAAATACTTTGGAGTGACATAACAATAGCAGAACAAAGGAACTAAGCAAGAAGGAAACTTTTCTAGGAAAAAGAAAGAAAGCTAAACACCAAAGTTCCAACAAAATTTTACCTGCATTTTCAATGAAGCCCTCCCACTTTTCTGCATCCTTGACATTGACTATTAGATGCTCTGGTGCATATAAGTTTGAAAAAGAGACTGCCTGAGACACTCGTTATCATGTAAAATTTCAGAAGTGATATAAAACATCCACATATGTAAATAGTTCATGTATTGGAAACTGAGAAGAAGTGCTATTCTTCAAGGAGAAAAAAGTACAAATCTTTCGCAAGTGTTTTTATCTTGAAGCTTTTCAAATAAAATGCAACTTAAACATGCGACGTAGAAAACACACACCTCAAAGAAAGCAATCAACTCTGAAATTTCAAATGTTTCTGTATGAAAGCAAAGCCTATGCTAGGTACAAAAGTACAATCATAAATATCAGACACTTTCATTTCACATAAATCATGGCAAATTAGAAATACTACATAAACTGAATGGTCAAAGTATAAAGATAAAGGTTCAGATACTTTCATTTCACGTAAATCATGTAGCAATAAGACCTCAGAGAATAATATAATATCTGATACAAGGAAAGACTAGATTTCTCTAACACTTATCACAACCCTGCGTTGTCTTCCTCGCAAAATCTGAGACTCAGTGATTCACTAAAAAATAAAAAGCATTATCTTCTTAAACATACAGATATGAGATCACAAAAAGCAGACAAACCTCAACCATGTCACAGGCAAAAACAGTGAAACTGTGACTCAGTGCCTTTGAGGCATATTCTCCCCTTGGAAGGCTATCACATTGCTTCTTCAATTCATCTTCTATAGCTTTAAAATCTACACCATCTCCAGCAAGGGCAAGAACAACCTGACTATCAGGCCCATGCTCAGCCTGAAATGATGCATATCTATTAGATCTCAGATAGGATGAAGCATTTCAAAATACTGTAAATACGAAGTCATTCTTTTCTAATTAGAACTAGACTTGCTGTATCAACGAACCTCAATTTGCAAACTCAATCTGGTGTAATTGATATTTTCAAAACCAATTATTTGCTATAACCAATAAATGAAAACTCGTTTATAGCTGATCCAACCAATAAAACAATCTCTCAATGAAAGTATTGCAGAACAAGTAAGCACCTGAGAGAGTAAGTCAGCAGCAATGTGAACAGGACTGGCATATTTGTCGGCAATGACAAGAACTTCTGAAGGGCCCGCAGGCATGTCAATTGACACCATGGCTTCACTGTTCTATTACAGTTTAAAAAATATTAAATAGAAGAAAAAATCCTGAGCTAAAGCAGAGTCAACCAAATTATATACTTCTGTACAAAAAGTAGTTTTCTAGTTTGCTTTAATGCAACTACATTTAATGATAGATAATACCTACTTGGAGAATCATTTTTGCAGCTGTGACATATTGATTTCCAGGGCCAAGAATCTTCTCAACCTGCAGTAAAATTCAGAAGTATGATTAAAAGGAAATGAAAACCAATAAAAGCCAACTTTAAGTAAAGTAACTTTGCAACAAAAATGTAGCTTTTGACTATTTTCCAAAGAATATCACAACTGTTATTGGCCTATGCAGATAGTTAAACTACAACACTATAAACGCACTTGAATTCAAGTGCACATGGGCAAAACAGGAGCCCTTAGCTTAATCAAAACGATATCAAACACATTTTTAAAAGTAGCAACCACAAATAGGGACAAAGTTCTAAGGCCCACACAGTTATTAGTTTCAGGCAGTGTACACAAGAACTCTAGATAAATCTAAGTCAGTTTAAAAATTTTTCATATATTGCAATGCACATCCTTTTTTATAATATTAAGGCGTTTCACATCTGGCCATCATATTCTATTGGTCTAATAGGATGAAGATACAAACATAATAAGTGAACAACCTACTGAAGAAACAAAGTTTCCGTAAATTCCCAAAAATTTGTTTGGGTTATGTTAATAAAATATCATGCATACGAGTTGAATTCATCATTATCAAGATAAAAATTACACCTTTGGGCAAGATTCTGTACCCCAAGCCATAGCTGATACAGCCTGCAAGTTTGAAAATTCTTAGATTATCTTGAATATGGCAGCTACACACACAGAGTGAGGAAAAAACAGTATATAATAAATCATTACTATCTGCACACGTCACAGGCAATGAATTTTTTAACTTTTCAAACCTGAGCTCCTCCAGCCTTAAGAATGTGAGTGACACCCGCCTTCTTAGCACAATAGAGTACCTCCTACAAGAAAAGAAAAATGATCAGCTACCTATTGCATGACACCACCGATATAGATATCCCATCTTCCATTAAACAAGTACCTTGCAAATGCTGCCATCTTGACTTGGGGGAGTTGCAAGAACGACGGTTTTACATCCAGAAATCTTTGCAGGCTAGGTGCAGAGAACGAAGATAAACTTCAATTGACTCTTGGGACCTAGTAATATATAATTACAGAAAGATACTGATATATGTACATATGATAAACTTACAACGGCAAGCATCAAAGCAGTTGAAGGTAAAACCGCCGTACCCCCGGGAACATAAAGACCAACAGAAGCAATGCTTCTCGCCACTCGTTTGCATTTGACACCCTGAAATATAAAAAATGCTTTAATGCTCATAGGGGGGGTGGGGGGTTGGGGGGTTGGGGAGCAGAGCAAATTTAACTTACTTTCATGTTCTCTACACTTCTCTCAGCTGACTTCTGAGCAAAATGAAACGCATAGATATTGTCATACGCCACATCAAACGCTTCTTTTATAACAGGGTCAAGCTGCAATCGAGTCAAAAATCGAAAATTCGAACCATTACAGACAGTCATACAAACAAAGCTAAAAACTAAAGTGACTGCTTTTATCTTACAAAAGCTTCCAATTAGAAGTACCTCTGGATCAGGAAGCTCAGAAACACTCACAACCATCTTATCCAGTTCCACTTTGTCGAACTTCGCAGTATATCTACAAAAGGGAAATAAAAGTCTCAACTTAACTAATCTTCTATCATTTTCTAAGTCAATGTGAATGACAAATGGCAGGTCTAGACCACTTAAAACTCAGAAATGTACACCTACTCTCTAACCGCAGCGTCGCCTCTTCTCCGAACATCATCGACAATTGGGTTGACCTGACAAATTACAGAACATCCAAAGATCAATTATTCCAAATCCACAAGAAGATTAATATATTTTTTTTTTCAAATCCAAAAGAAATCAAACACTCACAATAGAGAAAATCGAAGAGAAATCGATACGAGGACGAGCCTTGAGACTCTCAACCTCGGAAGTCGAAAGTTCCGATAACTTGTAAGACTTCATTGCACACTTTATTCCCTTATACCTCAAACCACCTGAACACGATACAAAATCCAAATTCTCTGATTCCATCCACATACATTTATAAGAATTGTCCAAAACCAAAAAGAAATTACCTCCTGGAGAAAAATTAGAAAAATTAGACCGAAGAAACGGGGTTTTCGGAGCTCCGAACGCTCGAAACCGCAGCGAAAAGCTCGAATTGGGCTTAAGCAAACAACTGCTTCGATTGAATCCGATAATTTGGCTGTCCATTAGCGCCTTGAATCAGAATCAAATTCCTAAACACTAAATACTAATAATCAAATTACAGTTCAGATAAAGCAAAACCCAGCGGAAATTACCAGAAGCTGACGAACAAAATTTGACCTTGAGAAGGAAGGAGAAGAAGAAGAAGAAGAAACTAGGGTTTACCTGGAAGTCAGCAACAAAGAAGTTGGGCTTCCACTGCTCTAACTGACGACTCTTTGTTTTGCTCAGAAGACAGACACAGAGGAGGCGCTTTCTTACAACAATTTTTTTTTTTTTGATAATAGGACAAATTTCAGTGTTAGGTACTAAATCTGAGTGCTGTTTTAATTTTGTTTTTTGAATTTTAAAAACCGACAAAAATACTAAGTGAAGTATAAAATATTATCATTTTCACTCATTTCATCGATAAAATTACTGACATGATAACAATTAAAATATAATTTAATAAAAATAAATTTTATTTTTATCTCATAAATTTTAATGTTCTTGTAACTTTATCTCACGAAATTTGAAAACTGTTGTTTATATACGCCTTAAACTTTAAACAGTTAGCAAGAATGCTTTTTAAAACTTTAAACCGTTAGTAAAAATATCATTTATTTTATATTTTGGTCACATAATACTTGAAAACTTTATTTTTGACCATTCAATTTTAATATATTTGTAATTTTACCCATGGACATTAAAAAATTAGTACTTATACCTTTGACTTTTAAATTTTTACCAAAATCACTTATATTTTATTCATTTAAAACTGATGCAGTGACATTTTTATAATGGAAGGTTGATTTAAACTAAAATCCTAATAATAAAAAATAACCTTTAAAATCTATCATAATTCAATGGATAATATACAAGTTACTTTATTACTTTTTTTTTTTTTTTTTGTAATGACTTCAATTTTAAATTAAATCTTATGAACACATCAGTCATTTTTAGGTTTCGGTATATTGATTTTGTGTTTGTTTTCTATCTTTTATCATTTGCGGTGTTATCGTTCATAAGATTTATCTTTAAATTGAAATCATCACAAAAATTAAAAAACAAAAAAAAAATTTAAGGAACTTGTATATGTATATTTAGTTCTCTTGAATTATCGTAGATTTTTAAGATTTTTTTTATATTTATAAAGATTTTATTTTAAATTAATTTTTTTATTATATTAGTACTACTTAGTTTTATATGGACGAAATATTAGTGATTTTACTAATAATTTAAAGGTTAAGAGCTATAAGCACTATTTTTCAATATTCGGAGGTAAAGATGTTGTTTTGCAGTAAATTAGATGTCATTTTATGGTCGTGAATGATAATAGGAAAATGACAATTTATATGATGTTGTTTTTGCCGAGACTTTTTCAAAATAATAATAATAATAATGATATAACAGCTTGTTTGGTTGGTCCGCTTGCGTTGAAAAATTAGAGTTATTTTGATTGGGACTAAATTGAGTTTTGAAATTGTGCGTTTAGTTAAAAATGAACAGCTTGGAATATAAAAAAAAATGTGCAAATTTGAAATGTGTTCGGAAAATTAAAATCAATATATACTTGTTTTGTTCTTCTTGAAATTTTATATGATTAAAAAAACCATCGCATTTCAACTTGAAATAACAAAGTTGGACTTTTAAATTTTAAAGAAAAAATAAGGGTCCGTTTGGATCGCAGGTTCAGTTTGAGTTGAGTTGAGATTTTTAAGTTTGCATAGTAAATTTTGTTGACTTTTTCAGAAAAGATAAAAAACTTTTTCAGAAAAGACAAAAAACATGATGAAAAAAGTATAATTTAGTTTGAGTTGAGATGGTGAAGCAAACGGGGCCTAAGTTTTTAAGTTAGAGTTAAAGATGTGAATAGTAAAATTGAATTTTCTTTAAAAAAAAAAAAAAAGAAAAAATAACAATTAGAGTTGTTCGACTCCAACGAACACCCCAAACAAGCCCTTGATTTATTAAGGGACGTTGTTTAGTGGTCTATAACACTGTATCTATAACTTCTATAACTATATTATAAAGGAAGGTTGCTTTTTTGACACTATTCAAAATTTTGGTCTCTCTATTTTATCTTTTTGTGCGCTTTTTTTTTTTTTCCTTTTCCTTTTTTTTTTTTTGGTTGAGTTGCTTACCTCTTTCTTTGTTTTATTTTATTTTTTTTACTTTTTCTCCCCAAAACTTTTACAAATTTATAGTTGACTCATTTAAAATATTTTTCACTTTTTCATTTTGTCCTTATGTAAAAAAAACTTTTTTCAAATATGTCTCAACAAATTTTTTTTCTCTTACAATTATTCAAATTATTATGTTCCCATTAAATAAATGGTTACTTGATAAATCCTTTAAGAGACAATAACTAAATTAAAAAAAGATATTGATTTTTTTTTCAAAATTTAACATCTATTATTTCTTTTATATAAAAATTTAATATTTGTATATTAAAAAAAAAAAAAAAAACAATCCATTGAATCTATAAGGGTGAAACACGTGCCTAAAAAACTAGTAGAAGTAAAGTGAGTCACTATGTTTTTTTATTTATTTACTTATTTTTAAGTTTGGCATTATGTGACAGTGTTTGGAGAGTGTGAACTAAATTTTTGACATAGTGCCTTTATTATTTTTTTAAACGTTTATTTTTACAAATGGCTCTTGAACTATATATTGACCCATGACTTTTAATATCATGTTTGGAAGAAGAGAAAAGTGGAAGAAATGAGAGAGGTGGAGGAATTAGTAAAAAAAATTTTAACGTTTTATGATTGTTTGGTAGAAGACAAAAAGAGAATGGAAGAGATTAGGGAAATGATTCAAATCCTTCAAAACATGCTAATTATGATCTCTTTGAAATTGGAGAGATTGTTAGATGGATTACAAACCAAACAACAGAAGATAAAATGACATCTTCTTCGTTCCTTATTTTCCTCACATTATTTCCTAATTTCCTTATTTCAGTGAGGTAGATTTTATTAAAAAAGGGGGACCATGCGAAACTCGCCAGGATGATTTACGTATTCTTTGTAATTTTTAAGTTCTAGTCAGATTGAATGAAGCTCCGACAAGTAAAACGGTTTATTGGCGTCCACCTTTACTTGGATTTTGTAAAGGATGATTTTGCAATACTGATTGATGTTTCTTATGCTTTTGAAACAGAGTAAAACGCGGCCATAAGGGTGACTGAGTATGCTCGCAAGCATGGTAGAAAGAATATCTAAAACTGAAAAATAGATGGTTTATAGCTTCATTTCATTTGAAAGACATGAACTTTCTTGTTTCCCACGGTCATCATGAAGGGAACCAAGCTGTGGATATGTTAGTTTCTAAGGCTGTTCATCTCCCTGCTGCTCAATGGTGGTGCCGTAGGCCTGAACATCGGTCGGTAACCGACCTTTTTTTGTCGGTTCGGTTCGGTTCACCACATTTTTTTCTTCTTCACCGCTGCAACTGTACTGAATAGGAAGGGATCGGTCGATTTCGGTTCCAAACCGACTCCCATACCCCCTAACCGACCACCGAGCTGTCCATTGCTTGGGCGGTTCCGTTCACCGACCGACGACGTCGGCTTCGACGTTTGTCGGTGTTCTCCGGTTGTCGCCGGTCGGTGTCGATTTGCTGGTTTTTTTGAACAGCCCTAAGTGGTGGACTACTTCAAATTTTTGTAGTGCCATTGTGACCGGGGATGTTGAAGGTCTTCCTTATTAAAGATTCTCTCAATGGATGAGTTTAAACAGTCCACTCACTACCATACTCTGGAAGGGTTTTCTTCCGTTTAGTTGCAAACCAATTTTTATTTTTATGTTCTTTTTATTTTTCTCTCTCTTTCTCATCCTCCCATTCTCTGTTTCTCTCGCATCTTCTCGCTCATCTACCTTTTGCTTTTGTTTTCTCTCTCATCCTTCTCTTCTTGTTTTCTCGACATCTTCCCTCTTCTCTCTATGTTTATCAAGTTGTTTAATTCTACACCTTATGCCGGATTTTGGGCATTCATACGACCATAGGTGTCAGAAACCTCATCTGCATCTTTGGAAGATTTTGACCATTTTATTGACTTGGAATATTGTTAGAGAAGGAATCTGATCTTCTTTCATGGCTATGTACAGAAGGCTTATGTGGCACTAACAAAAAACAACCAAATTTTTTCTTCAAAACCAGATTATACTCGTTTTTTTTTTTATTATTAGTTTTTTTGTTTATATTTATTATACTCGTTTTTTTTTATTATTATTAGTTTTTTGTTTATATTTATTATACTCGTTTTTTTTTTTTAATGCCCCTTCAGAAAATGAAAGGAAAAGTAGAATGGAGAAGATGACTTGTGGGAGAGATAGAGAGAGGAAAAAAGGAACGAAAAATGAGGAGAGAGAGAAAAAAAAAAAGTTGTTACTATTCTGAGGGTGATACACGGCCGTTAATGCTCTGGTATTTTAGATGACGTGTTCAATATTGATTGGGGGAGACAGAGAAGAAGATAGAGAAACCCAATCCTTTGTTTGCTTGGAAAGAATAGAGGAGGGAGAGGAGAGGTTGTCGCCCTCCAAATCCACTAAAGTGTATCCACTAAATCCTCCATTTTTTTTTTAATCAAAAGTCTATTTTATCTTAAAAATAATTATTAAAAAATTATGTCAATAGACTATATAGTAATTAAATAATTAATTCACTACTACAAAAACTATCATCTATAACAGGAGAAAAACGCTATGGTTGCAAATTATAACGGATAAGTAAACGCTATAACAGGCCCTGTTATTAAAAGTCTAATGCTACAATAGCATTTCTTGAGTGCTATTGCTATCAATCTCTATAGCATTTTTTTGGTGCTGTTTATGGTTAGCTATAGCATTTTCCTGGTGCTCTGTAAAATTAGTTATAGCATTTTTGTGGTGCTGTTATACTCTTTAGATAGCATGATGATGGCCTTACAAAATCTAGATTGTTTATAAGGTATACCGTCTAAGAGATGCCACAAAGAAACTTTTGCACACATATAATTACTGTTGTTCATATAGTCCATAAAGGACAGCAATTTGACATCTCTGTTCAACTAATAACTAGAAACATAATGCAAAATTTCATTGAGTAATCAACAATTACATAGTCTTGAATATCCGTTGATTAGTACAAGACAAAAACAAATCATATTCTACTAAAACACCAATTGGATCAATTAACGTTTGTTTTTCAACTATACGTCTAAATCCAAAAGAAACTACAACATGTTTGAAAATTCTCCATGACCAGTTTTCGGAGCAGATCGCAAAATCTATATGTACTCTGTAATGTCTCAAAAATTTCCTGAAATAAGACATATCAATCGATATAAATAACTCAAAATAATTTATATAGCTACTAAATGGTAAAAGCTATGCATATTTTATTTCAAAAATACCCAAAAATTGGCCACAATTGCGAAAATATTCAACTTATTGAGTATTCTTCCTTTCAAGCAGTACTACCCACTAGGATATCATAATTTCCAACAAGCAACTATAGACTATCATAAAATAGTTAGGTGCATACATCTACTCTTTGTGTGAGACATCAATCAATCTATACAATAAACAGTCAAAGAGAACCGAAGGAAAGGGGAAAGAAAAAAAAGAAAGATGTGTATAAGCATCTCAATGAGTCACACATTATTTGTAGTTGTACAAATACAAATTAAGACTACCTTCTGTTTTCTCATTTTAACTAGTAGAGATAATTCAATGAAGTGGAATAGTGACATTTCTTTGTAGAGCATGTAGAAGTTTTCGTATTAATGAGGTTAGAATATTAGATTATACATCAGATAACTATCTAAGCATAAATCATTGGTTGTACTAGAGAAATTGACCAATTCAACTGCTTGAAAACCTTTTAAATTGGTTCAGATTCTTTAAAGGAGAATTAAAATACCCTCCAAACTCACTTTATGATAACTACATGGAGAAGAACATATAAATAAAATAGTAAAGTACGAAACAAAAACTTGGAAATTATTGACAAGTAACATAACTCAGTGACATGCTTGAGTAAAACATATGTATTGTTATTAGCAATATTTATTTCATTTATGATATCTACCTGTTGAGGTATAGCTTTTGCTAGCATCAAGAGAAGAGAAAATTGTTGCATGAAAAAAGCAAGTGCACTCGGTTAATAAATCAATCAATTCTCTGATAAGCATAACATTGCCTTCTTATCCAAATGGCAGTAGCAGGTGGTTCCATGTTGAAGCCACTTATCCTGTTGGTAAAAAATAACTCATATTGAAGCCACTTGTCCTGTTGGTGAAAAATAACTAAAAATTTAAGTCATGATTCTAATAAATCACCGACACTTTCAAAAGATTCCAACACCACAAAAAAAAGGAGGGAGGGGGGGGGGGGGGGGGGGGGGGGGGGGGGGGGTGGGGTGACATTTAAAAGAAAAGTCAACAGAAATTGGATTACCCAAATGACAACAGTAGGTGGTGCCATGTTGACGCCACTTGTCTGCTGGCTGAAAAGTAAGAAAAATTTAAGACATGATGCTAATAAAATGAATGGCACTTCCAAAAGCAGAGCATAATCAAATTGAAAGTATATTCATAGACTTGGCAAATAGTACAGTAACTTGAATAAACAAATAAAGCCAAATACAATATGAATGAAAATTAACAAGTCCCGTACCACTTAAAATTTAAAATAATCATATCACCTCTACAATTTTGTTAGATACTCCAATGTCCACAAGTTTAATGAAAATCAGTAACTATCAAGAAATAAGTAAATCATCATTACTTCTAAAAAAGAGGAGAAAGTAAGCAATCACCACCCAAGTAACCACGAAAGAGTGAGAAGCCAAAGAAAGACCATACGCAAGAGTGAGAAAGAACAAGAATAGCCATAGAGTCAGCAAATAAATGCATTGAAGGAAACCACTTCGGTCAATAATCAGCAATAGATCCCCTGCTTCATACAGCATGCCTGCTATGATCTAGGAAAGGGGAAGAGAAAAAATAGAAAATAAAACCTTTAAATTCCACAATGAATAAAATTCCTAAAAACAAAACCCAATTCTCTAGATTCTCAAATCCGCTGCTATGATCTAGGAAACGGGAAGAGAAAAAATATAAAATAAAACCTTTAACTTCTACAATGAATAAAATTCCTTAAAAAAAAAACCCCCCAATTCTCTATATTCTCAAATCCCCTGCTATGACCTAGGAAAGGGGAAGGAAGAGAAAAAATAAAAAATAAAACCTTTAAATTCCACAATGAATAAAATTCCTACAAAAAATTTTTTTAAAAAAAAACCTTTCTAGATTCTCAAATACTTAGAGCAATTATAGAAACAATCTTCCACATGTATACACAACAAATTTCAAATCCAAATAAATAAATAATACCCAATGCCAAGCGAGAAGTCAAAGCCACTTCGCCTGTGGCTTGAATGTTAATGATTGTGGTGCTCCTCCACCTAGTCGCCAATGTCTCTGTGCCTTTCCTCACTCATCGGCGTGATGAACCCTGAGAGAGAGAGAGATAGAGAGAGAGAAAGACATTGCAATCCTTCTACGATGGTGGCTGAGATGGGCCAATATGAAAACAATCAAAATTTACAGAACAAAAAGGAAGAAGAAGTTACAGAACAAACAAAATTTTCATATACCCAAAACCAAAAAAAAAAAAAAAGACGAAACCAAGAATCTACAGAACAGCAAAGAAAAAAATATTTTCTAAAACCCAAAACCCAAAATCCTAAACCTAAACCAAAAACAATCAACAAATAACAAAACAAACAAAACTTTTTATTGCCAACCAGATGGCTTGTTAGGGCGTTTGGAATCGGAGGAAAGAGAGGACGTCCTCCATTCCTTCATTATCTTGTCTTTTTCCTTGGAAATTAGAGAGAAAGAGAGAGAGAGAATAAAATAGCTAAACCAATCTGACCTCAACTTAATAGTAGTGCACAAAGTATTCTCGTTTTCATTAAAAAAAAAATCCCTATCATTCTGAAAACACCCAAACAAACACAGAGGAAGAAACAGAGACGGGCAGAGAAACAAAAACAGAGGAGACTAATCTGATAACTCTGTAAACTAATTGAACCATAACTCTGAGTAATAAAATTTTCAGAGAAGAAAAATACCTCAAAACTGGAATGGCAACTCACACACTTGGATTGCTTTGCAACGGATGAAAACGCAAGGAAGTTCAGAGGGAGAAAGCCCCTCTAGTTTTGACGAGCAGTATTGTGGGAGAAAACCCCATAAATCTCCCTCCTTTCCTTCCAAGTTTCTCTCACAAGCTCTTTCTCTCTCTACTTTCTCTCTCCTAGACCGAATAATGTGGAGGACTGGCTCGTATTTACTAAAGCCAAGCAGTACTATTGATATTTACCTTGAAAAAAAAAAAAAAAAAAAAAGGAGGGAAGCTGCTCCCGCTTTTTTTTTTTGGGCTGAATTTAAAGCTAGTCTTGCTTTTGGTCAAAAAATTCCCGCCTATTGAAAATGAGTAATTATCACACTTTTTCAAACCCGCTATCATTTAATGCTATTAATGAGCACTTTTGTTGTAGTGATTATTATCCATTTTTTTAACTTTCATTCCCTCTTATCAAATAATATAAAGGGTTTTTATAATCTTCTTCACTCTTGATATTCCACATCCTTCCTATCATTTTCATCCCACCTCCTCTCCATTCTTTCAACCAAACATAGCCTACATCAATAGCTCTTATGCACACACACACTCTCTCTCTTTTAAAAATTTTTTCATGAACAAAAAAAAAAAGGGGGAAGTCAGTAGACAAGAAATATTAAAATGAGAACTGATGTCCAGGAGTATTCAAATGTTTTAAATAACCAATCGATTCTCACAAAGAAAAATGGTTTGGAAGTTCGGAAGGTTGAGAAGTTGTTTTCATATATTGTTAAGAAATGATAAGAACTACAACCAACCATCTAAAGCTCAAATTATTTGGAGACTATAAAAGGCATAGTTACGGGGTGGAAATCGTGGAAAAAAGATAACATGAAAAAAAAAAAAGGGAGAAGTAAACAGGGTGAATTTTTTTTGTCAAATTGGAAATAGAGCAATGTGAAATTTCTTAAAATTCGGTGAAGTTGTTTATTTATGAGAAGATAAAGGTAGTTTTATTTGAAATTAGGATGAACTTGGTGTTAAATTTTTTGTTCAAATGAGGTTAAGAAAGGTTAAAATTCTATTTTATGTTGAATATTAAAAATATGAGAAATTTTTTTTACATGTTGTATAAGTTAATTTTTAAATTTGCAAAACGTTTATGTATTTATTTATTCACGTTGTAGCTACATAATATCAGAATGCACTCATCTAAAATTCAAAAGCTTCAACATATATAACATCCATACAAATTCTTGAAAATTGTTAAGGTCTAAACTGAAAGTTGCCAAATTCAAAACACATATATATCCTATATTTTACCAAATTATTCAACAAGAAGAAAGATCTATCGCCCATCGCCATAAGAATTATTCATCATCCGATGTTGCATGCTATTGTAGTCGGTTGTAATGCTAGTTTCACCACCATTGATGTCAATAGAAAAAGGATCAAAAGATGATCCAAGCAAGTACTCTGTCTCTTCTGGACACAAATCGGCTTCTCGCCACGGATGCTTTTCCGTAATTCTCAATCCCTCTAACTCCATTGCTACCTCTTTCATTGTAGGCCTTTACTCTCCTTTTACCCTTAAACATCTCGTTGCAAGAACGGCGACTTCCTCTATAGCCTTGAGATTTCCGTCGTTGACGATGTCCACGTCAAGGATGTCAAGCAAGCGATTCTCCGTCATTGCCGAGACAAAGCACTTTGCGAGATTTCTATCACTTTCCGGCCTATCTAAAGATAGTGCCTTCCTGCTAGTTAGTAGCTCTGCTAGCACAACTCCGAAGCTATATACGTCACTCTTTTCGGTTAGTTGGCTCGAGTGCATGTACTCTGGATCCAAGTATCCAAATGTTCCTTGCACAAATGTTTGCATTTGATGTTCTTGATCAAGAGGGATCAACCTTGAAGCTCCAAAATCCGAAACTTTTGCCGTGTAGCTATTGTCCAAGAGTATGTTTGCGGTCTTCACATCTCTGTGTACAATTGGCGTGCTAGTTTGGTAGTGTAAGTATGCAAGAGCGTCCGCGGCTTCTGCCGCTATTTTCAATCTCAATTCCCATGAAAGCGGGGATACTTCTCCGCCGACGTCGTGGATTCGCTCAAACAGAGTGCCATTGGAAATGAACTCGTAAACTAGTAAAGGCACTTCGGTTTCCAAGCAACATCCCAAGAGTTTAACCACATTCCTGTGGTTGATTTGCATGAGTACGATCACCTCGTTGATGAATTGCTCGGATTGAGTTTTTGCTCCGACTTTTGACTTCTTAATGGCAACCGGCAACTTGTTATCCGTTAATTCTCCCTTGTAAACCGTACCATAACCTCCTTCACCGAGAATTCTGCTCTCGTGGAAATTGTTTGTAGCCATGTTGAGTTCATCCAGGGTAAAGATCTTGGTTGTGTCCAAAGATCCTGATCTGTGATTGGACAGTCGTTGTTGCAACATTATGCCGCCATTTTGTTCGAAGAACTTCTCTTTGAGTTTAATCAGCTTTCTTTTCTTCATCCCCCATAGCATCATTAAACTTGAAACCAACAGAGCTAAGAGACCTATACTTACACCTGCACACAAGGACAGAGCCAAACTTTAAATCCATTGAGGCACAGAAAATTATAAAATTTATAAATTAAGAAAATATGATAATCGTATCAAATAAAGTTAATGAATCTCTACGTTTACAACCCTTGATGGTAGAAGAGTTAATAAATTTGGAGAACAAGTGTATAACTTTTAAATAAAAGTCTTATTGTAATTTGCATAACAATATGAACGAAACGAAATCAAGAAAAAAAATTGAAAAAGTTGAAAATGGAATAAATAGATTGTGGTAAAACATTAAAAGGACTATACCTGTTTACTAGAGATTAGGGAGAAAGGGAATCGTAAAATTATTATAAATAATGCAAGTGGAACTTGGAGAGAAAAAAAGCAAGGAGGAGATGAAGAGACAAGTAAAAGGAATAAAGAGAAAAAAATATAGAGGAAAAAAAATAGATAATTATGAAAGTTGAATATGGTTATGGAGTATAAGGTATAGAGGCTCATTAAAACAAGGAAACGTCCATGAATCTAAAATGGCCAACAGGAAGTCTAAAAAAATTTGGAAAAGGCCCAAAATTTAGGTCCATTTGATTGGTCGACAGAGGTTGGAGTTTTGAAGTTATTTTGATTAGAGTTATATTGAGTTTTGAAATTGTGCATTTGATTGAAAATGAACTGTTTAAAATTAAAAAGTATAAAAATTTGAAATGTGTTAGAAAAAAATAATATTATGAATTTTTTTTTTTGTTTATCTCGAAATTCTATGCAATTTAAAAAATCTCATTTTGTATTGTATTGAAATAACAAAGTTATAGACTTTTAAAATTTGAATTTTTAAGAGAGATTTGAAGATGTAAATAATAAAAATGTGTTTCCTTTTACCAAAAAAAAATATATATATATAAAAAAACTTTTGAAAATATTTAATTAGACTGAACTAATCAAACATAGTTAGAAAATAGAGAAAATAAGTTGCATTTAATTTTTTTTTTTTCATTTTTAATTTTATAGCTTTTCAAAGTGGGGGCACGTTCCTCCTATACTATGTCCGTAGCAGCATGAACTTCCATATTATTGGTGTTAGGGGCACCGCAGGCCTTGTTTTTTGTTTTTTGTTTTTTTTCCTGTAAATATGTTCAAAAAATTCTTATAATACATAATAATTAATTTTTCAAAAGTTATTTGAAACCTTGATCAATTTAAAATAAAGTAAAATAAAATTCTAAAATTAAAACTTCCAAGCACATTTAATTAATAACAAATATCTGTTGTAGATTTTAGTCTCTATTTATCCTACCTCAACAAGTTTGCTTCTTTTTTTTTTTTTTTTCCAGTCTTTGCTTGTCCAAGTGGTTGTCAAGTTTCATTTTACTTTTCATTCTCCGTTTAAAAAAGTTTCGTTAAAAAAAAAAAAAAAAAACTGCCTCTTTCCTTTATTCTCTGTTCTCTGCTTCTGAATTGTAGTTTGACTTGAGAGGTTATAACCTGTTTGGAATTTGAAAGAAGTTTTAATTATAATTAAAATTGATAGAAAAATTAGGCTCGTGGCCTGTTTTGGTCCACAAATATATTAGATGACCGAATCTTTTTTTTTTACTTAGCAAAATGACTGTTTGTCATTTTTTCCTAATTTGGTCAGTCAGCGATTGTTATGGTCAATCAATAATTGACTATGAAAATTGGTAATTTATGTTATAATTAATAAATGATTCACTATGGTCAATTACTGATTGACCAAATTAATTATATTATGTCGTCAATCAGTGATTGATCATTTAAGAAAATTAACTGATCATTCTAGAAAAAAAAAATGGTATTTTAATTAATTTTTAATAATCTCGGTCATTTATTAAAAAAATTCTTAAAAAAAGACTACTTACCTATAAATCTCCTAATGATAATAATGTTTTAATTGTTGTACAAATATTTATTATTACCAATATTTTAAGGATTTTTATTTAAAAAAAAAACTTAACCGGTAAAATAAGATTATTTTTTAATTGTTTTGAAAAAAGGTAGTACTAGAGATATCAACTCCAATTCAATTTTAAGTACCAACTTATGTGTAATATTTTCATTGGTAAATACAATCAATTGATGTTACAATATTTTGAACACTTACCAATAAAAAAAAAAGATAACTCATATATCATATAGGTTGATATTCGAAAGTTAAGATTAAAATCGGTGTTCCTAACGTATTTCTTTGAAAAATAAGTTTGATTTTTTCAAAAGAGAGAGAAGGATGGACTTACATAGTGGAATGATGAGGAGAAGAGCTCTGCTGGATCCACCTTCACGGTTTGGCTTAGGTTTACAAGTTTTGTTCTCCCAAGTGTACCCCTCATGACAAGAGCAATTAAAATCCCCAGGTATGTTAATGCATGTACCATTTATACAAGCGTCTGGTTTAACCTTGCACTCATCAATGTCTGAAAATAAATAAATAAATAAATAAATTCAACAATAGAAAAAATATATATATATATATATTTATTAGCTATAGAAGGGACAAGTGGGAAAATGGAATTTTTCTAAATCATTTTTTTAATAAATTAGGAAAATAAAAATTGTCGATAAAAAATTGACAACTTGGTGAATGGTTGATCGCTTATTGATGTGTATTTTTACCGGTCATCACTGAATGATTACGGTTAATCACTAAATGAATCAATCAACATTTTAATGGCGCCCACTGGCCATTCCCTTAAAAAAAAAAAAAGTTCAATCATTATCAGATATTCTTTTACCCATGAACTTTAAAAAGTCTAACTTTGTTTCCTAAACTTTGAATTTATCTCACCTGACTCTTTTCTTCTATAATTCTTGTTAAAAACATAAGGATAAAAAAGAATTTGTCTTACTAAATGCAATCTATATCAGAAAAAGATCATATAATTACACATAACTCACTTTTTTTTTTTCCGGTCTGTTTTTAAATGAAATAATAATGGAAGGGGTAAATTGGGGGTTAATTTAACATTCAGGGGGCAGAGTAGGAGTTTTAAAAGTTTAGAGAGTAAAGTGAAAATGAATATAAAGTTCATGAGATATAAATAAGTAATAAGTGTTAAAGAAAACTACCTATCTAATATTTTGGCCATAAAAGAAGTACTATATCTAATATTGATTATGCAAGATAAAATCAAGTGAAATGCATTATTACCCGAACAACCATGTCGATGGTAGGGGTTCCCTTCGTAACCAGTCTTACACCGGCAAAGATAACCAGATCTAACACCAGAAACGCACTCGCTGTTTGCTTTGCACGAGTAATTCTCAAACTTCTGAGCTACCTCGCAGGACACATTCCCAATCGACCAATTAAGGACCATTGGAAGCGTTTCAGTTTGGTTTAGATCTTCAAAACTCGTATTCGAAAAAATGAACTTTCCATCTTTACGACAAAGGCATAGCTGCAGGGATTGAAGTCCAAGACAGACGTATGATTGTAAAAGCTTCTCAGGTCCAAGGTGATATCTAACAATTGCCTAGGGAGGGAAACTTGGCAACATCCAACTCCGGAGCAAGGCTCGGTTAGGTTGTCGCCCTTTTGGCACGAGGACAAGCAACCGGTTGTGTAACTGTTGTTCCCTCGAAAGCCGTTGATTGCTGCGTAGGTGTCGCAGCCTATGGCGAAGAACTTGTTCTTGGAGTCGGAGATGGTGAAATGGGTTAACCCGAGCCAAGGGATATTATTCGTTCGCGTTTCCATTCTGGCTATAGCAGTCTTTGGCTACATAATTCAAGATCTCCAATTCCCCATCAAGGGATATATTCGTAACAACAAGGTTACCCTTCTTCGTAAGATACGGTGTAGAGTCGTTGCCTGATTTGCTGCAATTGATGAAGGATTTATCTTCGAAGGCACATTCATCAGTCATACCAAAGCGATATGGAACTTTTAGATCTCCACAGTACTGCTCGTCGCAGCCAGCCAGTAACGACGACTGAGCTGCTACTGTCGTCACCGCCGTGACGGTTGTTAAAGCAATCAGCCATAGCAACCAAATCTGCATGATCTATTACAGGAGGGTAAAATTTTGTATACTTGCTTGTAATTTTTTTTAGCAATGCCTTGTATGCATTACTCTTTCTATAGAGGGATTGGGTGGGGGGGGGGGGGGGGGGGGGGGGGGGTTGAACTTTATAGCAACGAAACATATACGGCAAGAAGAGTCATCGATACATCAATTTTACAAGTCTTCTCTATTATTTTATCCCAAGTCAATGGAAACGGACAAACTATACCCTACACTTTCCAATATATGAAATTTCGTACATGACGTATATACTAGCTACTTGTTCAAACCACTTGCTAGCTAGTGTGCTTTTGTGCCACATTGACCGTCTCGAAAGTAAATGCCAATATTAGTTATGTATTTATCATAAGAAAAAACTGAAAGTCCTATATTTGATTTGAAATAATATTTTGTAGCATAATGTTATTTCTAATATTTCTATCTAACTTTTATCATTATTATTAAGTTTTAATTCTATTTCTAACTTCTGTCATTATTATTAATTTTTTTGAAACTTTTAAAATAAGCTTTCAGTAATTAAAA
The DNA here is from genome assembly GCA_008635985.1 of Ficus erecta. Classification (NCBI taxonomy): domain Eukaryota; kingdom Viridiplantae; phylum Streptophyta; class Magnoliopsida; order Rosales; family Moraceae; genus Ficus; species Ficus erecta. The sequence continues at coordinate 5,111 of BKCH01000234.1, read as the reverse complement.
GTTATAATACTATAAAGATTAAATGAAAAAATCAAGACATCAACCAATAGCAATCAAATGTCGAAGTTTGACAATTCTAATGGTGGAAGTAACATTATATTGAAGAGAATGGTTTTTTTTTTTAATCGAAATACTTAAAATTAGTTTTGACATAAGCATTTGGCATTAAATTATTTGAGATGTGTTCTTATATAATATTAAGCTTGAAACTATTCGATTTTTATTTTAAAAATTAGCAAAAGATGTACAACACTAATTCAAAGGAAATGCAGGAGACTCAGAGTAGCCAAATATCGATAAATAATCTTATTTAACGTTGGAACTACAAGAAAATAAAGAGAAAAGAGCCTTATGGGTGTACTATTCTATAACACTAGTTTCTGAGCACGTGCCACGCATGTGCAGGTTAAATTTGTTAAATTTTAAGATATAATGAAAAAATATATACATATATATTTAACTAACAATGTATTTGAGGAAAAAAAAATTCATATTTTAACAGTTATAAATCATTAAGAAAAAGTATTTTCATAAGACATAATTAAAATATAAGATTTAAAGCAAATAAGAAAAACAAAAAGGAAAAGTAGAAGGCAAAAAGTGATGTTATAATTGAAAAAAAATAATTTTAATAGGGACAAATTGAAAAGAAGAATGATAAGATTTTAGACAAATGAACCAAAAAAAAAAAAAAAAAAAACCAACAAAATGATCAAAATAAATTGACGAAATTTTAAATAGTAAATAAATTGATAAAATTTTAAATAGTAATCAAACTGAACTATTATATAGAAAATTAAGGGGGAAAAAAAAAACACGTGGGAAAGAAAATGTTGTTAGAACAAAGGCAAATTTTTTATATAAAAAAAAATCAATAGGATAATTAAAAATTGTGGCTATAAAAATCAGATTTAATTAAATAATACATTAAAAGATGAAGGAAAATTATATTTAAAAATATTTTCACCCAACATTAATATGGATAAAAAATAAAAAAGAAAGTATTTGGTGACACACATTTATAAAATTAAAGGTATAAAAGATTTCAAAGTAAAAATTTAGAGGGTGTAAAAACATATCTAATCAAAATGAAAAGAAAAAAAAAAACAAAAACAAATCACAAACGACGAAAGCAAGGAAAGAAAAGAAATTTCTTTCGATGTGTGTAATTTCTGTTTTAATGCCGTCCATCTTATTTCCTGGAAGTTTGTACAACTCAATCGAGAAGATTTTAAAATTATCAGAAATTTAAAATGGAAATGACATATTACAAGACTTTCCAAAATAAATAAATAAATAAATAACGAAATATGAAATCAGACTATGACGTAAGTAATGACGATATCCAGCAGTAATCAACCACATTTTTGCATGCAATTTCTTTTTTGATAAATTACTTATTTAGTGCCCAGACTTTTAACTTTGTACAACTTTGGTCCATAAATTTTTTTTTTTCGTAGTTGGAATGCGCAATTTTAAAATGTTGTTACAATAGTCATTTTTGTTAATTTTTAGACGTAATCTGTTAGTAATTTGGTCAAAAAATGGTGCTAACTAAGGATTCCGTCCAAAAATAAACTAAAAAGGACTACTAAAATAACATTTTTTAATAATTTATGGTTATTCTAGTTACGAAAAAAAGAACAGGGAATGCCCCTAATTATTAAATTAATGCTACAATAGTCATTTTTGTTAATTTTTAAATGAAATTCGTTAGTAATTTGGTTAAAAAGTGATAATAACTAATCGATTTTGTTTAAAGATTAACGTAAAAGACGTTTATAGTAATATTTTAATCATTAAGGGGCGTTCCAACAACGAAAAAAAGTTCAGAGACAAATCTAGCTATTTACCTTTTTTTTTTTTTTTAAATTATACTAAAGGCCCGTTTGGAACACCAATTGGGGTTAGAGTTTTGAAAATGTTTTCATTGAAAATGAATTGGTGGTTTGGAAATATGCGTTTGGTTAAAAATAGTCTGTGATTGTTAAAAACTATAAAAAATGATTATCTATATGAATGTCTTAATTGGAGGGCATGATTTAAAAAATAGCAATTTTTTTTTTATTTACATGAATGTCTAAATTAATATGTATAAAGACCGCATTAAGCTTTTATAAAGAATTGAAAGAAAAAAAAAAAAAAAGAATTGATAAAAAGGAAAGGAACAATCTCAAAAAAAAAAAAAAAAAAAAAAAGCCAAGCAAAATCTTTTATAAAAGGAAAAAAGAAAAAATAACCATTTACTTGATTTTTCATAAATAAAAAAACGATCATAACAGATATAAGTTTATAGTATGTAAAAAACAATCATTATAATAAATTATTGCTTATTGAGATAAGGATCACAGACTAGTATATAAAGAAATTGAATATTATGGTAAAACAAAAAATAGAAAATACTTTAAAATCTAAAAAGAACATCATAATGATATAATAAATATCATAAAGAAAAAACATCATCATGATATAGTAATATCATAAAGAAAAAAAAAAACATACACATTTTATAAAACATCATAATGAAATAGTAATTATCATAAAGAAATAAACAATTTCAAACCACACTTAAACTTTAGAAACTAACTGTTAAAATTAGACCAATAAGAATAGAAAAAGAAGTATTCATAATAATGTTACAAATATAATAAAGAACCTAAATCATATTAAAAATGGGTTTCTACGAAACCTAATTCATACTTAAGAAATATGTTTAAAAAACAAAACATAAATCATACTAACATGCAATCATAATAATAAAGAATTAGTCATTAAAATAAATATATATACAACCATGATTTAAAAAAAATAAGGACAAAATATGAATCATAATAAAGAAAAATGATGTTAAAATATTAAAAGGATAAAATGGGTACTACAAGTAACTGTATCAATGATCTTAAGGTATAAAATGGAATATGGAACTTTTAGATGCCCACAGTTTTAGGAGGGGAAAATTTGTATTTTTTCTTGTAATTCTTTAGCAATGCATAGTATGTATTACTCTTTTTATAGAGAGATTGAAAAGTAAATAAAAGATAAAAACTTCATAGCAGCGGCACACTTACGGAAAGAAGAGTCATCGAGTATGGACCCATTTGGTAGAGCTTTTGCTTTTGCTTCTAGCTAATAGAAGAAGAGAGGCGAAAGCTGTAGCTTTTTAGTAAGTGTTTAGAAACAAGAGCTTTTGAGATCAAAATGATCTTTAAAGTATTATAATAAGTAATAAAAATATTAAAATGAAGTTTATAATGTCTATTTTAAATTTTGTTATAAGTTTTAAAAGTCTATTCAAAAGAGGTTCACTAGAAGCCACAATTTTCGGTTTTGATAGGAAGCACTTCTGGAGACTGTAAGCTTTTTTGACAAATCATCCAAACTCTTCTAGAAGTTACTTTTAGACCAAAGAAGCCAAAAGCAGCTTCTAGAAAGTGCTGCCAAGTAGCCCTATTTGTCAACTTCACAAGTCTTCTCTATTATTTCTTCCCAAGTCGATGGAGACAGACAAGCTATACCCTACACTGTTAAATATATGAATTTTCGTGCATGTCTTATATACTAGTTCAAACCACTAGCTAGGTTTTATGCCAAATTCACCTTCTGGAATGTAAATGTCAATATTAGTAATATATTTATCATTAAAAAAAAAGAAAGAAACTGAAAATCATATACTCGATATGATAATATATTTTGTAATACTCTAATGCATAATGTTATTTTTAATTTTGTTTCTAACTTATATTATTATTATTAAACTTTAAAACTCGTAAAATAAACTTTCAGAAATTAAAAGTTATAAAATAATAATGATTAAATAAAAAAATCAAGATATCAATCAATAATAATTGAATATCAAAGTTTGATAATTTAGCGACGAGGGAAAGCGACAATAGAAGACTAGACCAATTAAACCTTGGGAAAAGTTTATTTTCTATGCAAACACGGGAGCCTAAAAAGTCGCCAAAGAAAAATCCTACACGGTTCATTACATATGACTGAGCAAGGCCGTGTTTAATTACATTGCATAGTTTAAAAAAAAAAAAATACTGTGCATTAAGAAAAGAAAAATTGGGAAGTATTTTTTATTTTTTTTTCATTTTATCACATATTTATTTTTTTTTGAAAATATAATATTGTATTTATTTATTAAAATCGCTGATAGAAGTTTAATAGGCCAACAAATATATAAGAAATGAGTAAAGAAAAATCAATTCTTGCATCCCATGATACCTTGTAAGAGTAAATTTACTTTATATAAGGTTTACAAGTTCTTATAACTCAGTGACTATTTAAATGTAATTAATTTTAAATGCTTTATTACAAAAAGGATTGTCTTACTTTATTTTTTATAACTCAAAATGACATTAAGGGCTCCTCTGAACTTATCAGAAGTTGTAACTTAATTTGGTACTTCTATCATATTGGTGGCGGCGATGATTTTAATAGATTTTATAATTTCTAGATCACCTGAAAAGCATAAGTAAATTAAAATTTCCCTTTACTCACAGTCACATTCTCTGCACATACGTTAAAAAAATTGATGTCTCAAGACTAAAAGTACTAAAATTGCAACATATAATAGGTTTACGAGGAATTTCCTAAAATAGATCATGCAGATTTGGTTGCTATGGCTGATTGCTTTAACAATTGCCGCGGCGACGACAGTAGCAACCCAGTCATTACTGGTAGGCTGCGTCAATCAGTACTGTGGGGATCTAAAAGTTCCCTGTCCCTTTGGTATGACTGATGATTGTGCCTTTATATTGGGTTAATTTTAAATCTAGTATTTGAAGATTAAGCGTTGTCTCACTTTACACTCAAAATGACATTAAGGGCTCCTCTGAACTTATCAGAAGTTGTAACTTAATTTGGTACTTCTATCATATTGGTGACGGCGATGATTTCAATAGATTTTATAATTTCTAGATGATTTTAATAAATTTTATAATTTCTAGATCACCTGAAAGCATAAGCAAATTAAAATTTCCCTTACTCACAGTCACATTCTCTGCACTAATGACTTGCAAGTTATCATCTATATAGCGACGAGGGAAAGCGACAATAGAAGACTAGACCAATTAAACCTTGGGAAAAGTTTATTTTCTATGCAA